>SDVV010022792.1:0-12876 GCA_016164225.1 Gammarus roeselii | reverse complement strand
CATATATATATATAATCATTGAGGTAGAGTATTGCAGCTGACAACGGCAATTGTGGCTATTTGGCATAGCAGTTCATGGCATACTTGAATAGTATGCAAAGTTACTTGATATTTTTTTCATTTCGAATGGGCTCCATATCAATTTGATATCTATTACTCGAGAAACGTTGTAACGATTTTGAAAAGTTAACGTTTTCGGCGCCCACAATATATATTTAAAAAATTTGTAGGCGAGAATAATTTGAAAATTCTAAGAAATATTGGGTTTAGAATACTATGTTCAGATAGAAAACCTTTTCCATTAAGCATTATTATTTCGGTGTAGGGATGTGACATTTCATGAGCTACATTTTTTTTCAATGCTTCTCCGTTGTATTCCATCCTCAGGTACTCACAAATTACGATCGTCAAGAATAAATCGCCAACTGGTGGGAGATGCAATGTCGCCTACACGGATAACCTCGCTATGATCTCAACTTTCAAGATAATTTGTGATGCATGGAAGGATCCTGAAGACATGGGCATAGACACCTATAACTTCTACTACAATGAATTCCGCGCCGACGGAACTGTTCTTCGGGCAGCCATGGCTTCGACAGGACAAGCCTCGCTAAACGCAGTGCTCCCTGTTGGAAATTTCTCAATAGGTGTTGAAATATGGGACACTTTGCAGGCCTACACTGACAAATTAATTCAAAACGTGACCGCCATAATGCCAACCCAGGCGCAAGTGGAAGCATTCAACTCAGGTGAAAGGTTGCAGTTTTTATCGGCCACTGGTGATACAACCATGCTGGCCATGTTCATCAAAGCTCTAAACTCCGTGAATGCCAATGCTAACTGGAAATCCCTGGATATGAGCGTCGCCGGCAACAAATCCAAGGCAGAATTAGACGCACTGCTGATGAGTCTGTCGGAGAGCACAAATCAGCAACTTGCGTCTATGAAAAGTACATCATCGGCTACTAACATCAACCAGATTAATGTTTACGCCGATGTCCTGAACAGTGCAGTTGGAGGCGTTCTGCAAAATGATTTAGCGTCGTACACTATTGACATGAAAACTCGAGAAAACACGCTCGGTTTGCTGGAAGATATCTCAGGAAGTCTCTCCACCATCAATGTTGCCTCTCCACAACAATATGAACCCTTTCTCAAAAGTTCCCTCAACACAATGACTGCTCTGATGAAAGGTATGAACACGGTGCTGCTGAATTCCTCAACAGCCCCACCAGGAGATCAAAAGATAGCTGCTGATTTGGAGTACGATGGCGCCATACCCGACGATCCGGAAATGTCAATACCGCAGAGCATGGAAGATATGAAGACTAAAAATATCATAGAGTTATCCACGAGGCAAGCCAAGAGCCAGATCACTAGGATAAACAATGTCTTGAAGACGGTCAGTAGCCAAATCATGGGAAAACTTGTTAAGGGAGAAATGACGTCGGCCAAGGCTGAGTGTGGGGCTTCAATCATCATTGCAAAACTTGGAGAGGAAACGCTTACCAAAGGCAAACTAATCCAGTCTCCCATAGATGCCAACACAACTATATTTCTGCCGGTCGGTTTCTGCCCGTCGAAGTTTATAGATGAATACAGCAATTGCAGAATTGAGTTCGGCCTCACGCTGGTAGTGTGGCCCGTCATAACACACTTCTACCCTGAATCACGAAAGCATCTATCTCAAAAAGGTAGAGTTATCGACCTGAAAGTGACATCAAGAGGCAGACTGGTAGACGTGAAA
This sequence comes from Gammarus roeselii, assembly GCA_016164225.1. Lineage (NCBI taxonomy): Eukaryota > Metazoa > Arthropoda > Malacostraca > Amphipoda > Gammaridae > Gammarus > Gammarus roeselii. The sequence continues at coordinate 11,129 of SDVV010022792.1, read as the reverse complement.
AATCTTATAAAGCCAATAGTTATGGAAATACCTCGTGACTATGATGAATCGACCGACCTAGACCCACTGTTCGTGAACGTTACGGAAAACATCAACACGCTCGTTCCCTTCGTGTACCATTATTACAACGTGACTGTCCCCCGCGCGGCGCTCATCATTGAGATTAAACCATCAAACCCTAACGAACAGCTGGTGCTGGCGATTGATCACGAACGCTTTCCACTTCCGGGAAAATTCTGGAAAAGTTACCTTGTCAATGATTTACCGTCTCGAAATGGAAGTCAAACGGTTTTCGTGGACACCAGCGAAAACAACAACAGAACTGGCCGCTTTATTGCTGCCGTCGGCAAACTGAAGAATGGGGCCAGTCACGTTAACTTTACAAAAAAAGATTTGGATCCGACTTTCAAGTCCAACTATGCATTTCGCTTCATCACCTCCGGCTGTTATTTCTTCAATGAGACTCAAGACGACTGGACGGGAGGAACAGGCGTGGATGTAAGCTCTGCTAATCTGACTCACACGGTGTGCAATACCAGCCACTTGACCAATTTTGGTACTGGGTACTTTCCCACGCCCAATCAGGTCAATTTTGACTTCTACATTGCTAATATGGGATTCGTCGATAACTCTACCCTATACATTACTTTCATCCTTTTGATAATCCTCTACATTATAATGATGATCTGGGCCCATTACAAAGACAAAAAGGATGTGGAGCGTAGAGGCGCCGTGGCCCTCCCCGACAATAAACCTGAAGACAAATATGTCTATGAAATAACGTTCCACACTGGCCCCGATGCAGACGCTCCGTGTGAGTCCAACGTGTTTTTTATGGCCTCGGGAGATTATGATGAAACTGAAATAAGGGCACTGCCACCAGCCACTTCCAATTTGTACAGAAGATACGATCGAAACACTTTTGTGATGACCACACCTAGCCCTCTGGGTCATATTCACTACTTGAGGGTGTTTCATGACAACACTGGACGCTTGCCTTACGACAGTTGGCAGCTGGACCGGGTGGTGGTCCGAGACCTTCAGACGGCCGAGCAATACGACTTCGAGACTAATTGCTGGCTAGCAGTAAACCGCGAGGACGGTCTTGTCGATCGCACCTTTCTATGCGCTAACAACAATGAAGATACGTCTGATTTCTCACAGAGGATGTACAACCAAGCTAACAGAGGAGCCAACCAGGATAATATGTGGATGTCAATGTTTCTTCGTCCTATTGGGTCTCGCTTCAGCCGCAAAGAGAGGGTCACGGTGTGTGCCACTTTTCTGTACCTTTCCATGATGATCAGCGCAATGTTCTACCAAATTGAAGGCGAGTCTGGTTATGATGCCTTCGCCTATATTGGACCGATCCCAATTGCCTCCTCCATGGTACTCAAGGGCCTACTGGTTCTGTTATTTGCCTACCCTCTCTGTTTATTGCTCAGTGTGATCTTCAAGCGAGCTCGACCAAGGAATCTGAAACGCTGCAGAGCTTTAGAGAGTCTTGAAAGACAACGGAAACAACAGCTCATCATGTCTGGCTCTGCTGAGACTGACGCAGAAGTTCTGAGTAAAGTAGAGACCATTGAAAGAGAAGGAGATCCACGCCGAAAGGTGGAACCTGTGGTTAAATGTTTGCCGTGGTGGACTCGCATAGTCGCCTGGGCAGTAGCCATTGCCTTGATCCTGGGATCAGCATTCATAGTGTTTGCTTACGGCATCACTTGGGGAGAAATAACTACCGTCAAATGGTTTGCTTCTTTCTTCTCGACATTCCTTGTGTCGGTGCTGGTTAGCCAGTGGTTGAAAGTTCTGGTTCTCTCGATCTGTGGAAGCCTATGCTTCAAGGCCAACATGTCCGTCGAAGATATTGACTGCGACGAAGAACTGCCACATTTGAAGAAGGACGAAAAATGGGATGATCTGGAGACAATCGATCCACAACTTGTTCGTAAAGTTCACAGGGTCAGGGGAGTGAACCCGAACAAGATCTATCACAAGCTACTCCACAAAGACCTCACAAAAGAGAGAGAAATGAAGTTTGTTGTGCGCGGCATTTTGATGTATTGCCTCTTCTTGGCGGTAGTTTTGATTATCGCCAATGATCGAACAGACATCAATGGCTTTTTGCTGCAAAATCACTTGGAAGCCAGAATTCTGAGGGACGGACAAGAAAAATCTGGCGATATTAATGGGGTAAGTTTTTGATGTTAAGTTGCAATATTCATCCCTAGTATTGAATAACAATTCATATGTTCATCAGGAGTCGGTGCATGCAGAATATGTTAACTGTAAAACGCCTATTGCTGATGAGGACCTGTTACATTCCATTCAGAAAATCATGGATCTCTCTCATTCCAACTGACCACCCAAGTGTGTTCTTGTTCTATCTTTGGTGGTCTGTCGACACCACTAAATTGTAGCTTTTTATCATCTTTCTAATTCTAGTTTTGAAAAGTAATTTCTTTTTGGCTCAAATGTTTACACTTTCATGGCGTTTCGTGAAAATCCGTTTCTTTAATCTGTTTATAAAACTGAAGTACCCTCTTAACATCGCCGGCGGAAGTTGACACTTCAACATCTCGTTATCCCAAACTTTCTTAGTCACTACCCGTTTCACACGAAAATGTGTTCCCCAAATCCACGTTCACCATACGCGGACGACCTACAAATAAGCTACTTCTGGAGTTCAATACGAACTCCAGAAGTGCTTAAACCTGGTCGAGAGCTAGGCTCCCTTAAATGAATTCCGATTCTTGCCCTTTGAAACTAAACGCATGCACTTTACGCTTGTGCCCAGCCTACACCTAAAACCAGCCCTAGCGCTGCACAACAACCCTCTGGTATATGAAGAAAACGATAAAAATCCTGTGTCTCGTGTGGGACTCAAAACTCACGTGACGACCCCACATTGCAGCCCTAAAGACTCGCTGCAGAAAGTTAACGAGACTTATACTCTCGGTAAGATACTTGAAATTCGGTACCGACATGGACACCGGCATGATGTTGTTCAGAACAATATACGATCACGCATTGATTATGGAGCCGTTGTTTGCGGTTCAGCAGCCCAAACCACTCTCGAACTAAGCAAACGATGCCATGCGTATCACAACGGGCGCGTTTCGTTCCACTCCCATCGAATTTGATTTGATTTGAGCCTCACTTCCACCGGAGCCTCAATGTGAGTCATAATAGGCTCCCTTGTAGGGCGCGACCGTCGTTGATTCGAGCAAGTTCGCACGGCCTCGCGTGCGAAAATATTAGTCTTGTCAAGATGAAGTCAGTGCATTTTTCAATTGTGGCATATTTCCGTACTAGCGCGTACAAGAGATTAAAGAGTTATCGCGTATCTCTGTAAAATGTATTGTTATTTCTGTGCGAAATGGGGTGGAGAGACCACTTCACTTGCGCAGGCGTTCGTGGTTTAGACAGCTTCGTATAGTCCGGTGTGTTTTCCGAAAGCGATAAGCTTTTCACAGTTGGTTGGGTCCGTGAGTAGGCTTTGTAGATTGCACGGGGGATTTAAGAACGCTCGTCGGGCTGCCGCGAGTGCTTTGCAATCCATCAGTAAGTGCTTCACGCTGATAGCCACTTGGTGGCAACAGGGGCAAGTTGGCGCGTTTAATCCTATGTCGACATCCATCAGGTGGTTGTGAGTTATCCACGAGTAACCCGTGCACAAGCGGTTGATGAACACTTGGTCTTTTCTGTTGGTGAACTTTGTTTCCCATTCTCCGACTGAGAGTTTGACTGACAGCATTTTGTGTCCACTCAGTTGCCACATTCTTTTCGCATCGGGATGTTATATGGGAGTTGATGATAGAGAACCAGTCCCGGTAATGTATTGCGAAAAATGGTTCTTGGTGAGTAGATGCTAGTTTTGCAAGCGAGTCCACAAGTTCGTTTCTTCTTATTCCCGCGTGCCTTAGGATCCAGCAGAATTCAACTGCCTGACCCGTCTCGGCCATCACTAAAAGGTCGTGATGCATTTTACGTAGAAGTGGATGTTCGTAATGCAGTGTTTTAAGCTGGGTGAGGACACTCAGACTGTCTGAGAATACGACGTATTCGGAGAAGTGATCTGGTTTTGCAATAGAGATGACTAGTTCGAGTGCGTGGAGCTCCGCAGAGAACACAGAGGCCTCTTGTGGGAGGGTGGCCGAGAGTGGGATGTCCCCGCACATAGCGGCGGCTCCCACTCCGTCCGCGGTTTTGGAGCAGTCAGTGTTTGTGTGGCGGTGCTCTAAATATTCTTCCTCAAGTAGTCTTAGGAATTCCTGCCTGTACGCGTTGGTTGGAGAAGTTGCTATAGGGTACATTTGCAGGTCTAGGTTGAGCGGTGGTGGGTTGATCATCCATGTTGGTGTTAATTTGAAGGATTCGGTAGGAAAATAAAGGACTAATTACTTTACGCTTGATGTTTAGCGAGGTCAGCAGGTTGTCCACACGTAGGGAAAACAGTGGGCATATATTTTTTTTAGCCGCAAAAATGCACTTATCGGATCTGTTGGTGATGTGGCTGATTGCTGGGTTGTTGATTAGACTTCTGGTCTTAAAATAGTATTGCAGTGAAAGTTTGTCTCGCCGGAGCGGAAATGGAAGTTCGTTAGCGATCACGTTAAGGGATTCGATTGAGGTGGGACGGAACGCGCCGGTTGTGATACGCAAAGCATTGTTTGCGACGGTCGACTTTTGCAGCAAATCGCCAGGGCTGCGATGTGAGGTCACCACGTGAGTTTAGGGTCCCACATAAGACCCAGGAATTTGATAGTTTCTTCGTATACTAAAGATGTGTTGTGCAGCGTTAGGGCTGGTTTCAGATGTAAACCGGGCACAAGGGTAAAGTGCATGCTTTTAGTTTTAGAGGGCGAGAATCGGAATTCGTTTAGGGAAACCCAGTTCTCGACTAGGTTTAGGCACTTCTGGAGTTCATGTTGAATTTTTATGAGGCTGGGGCGTCTGTAGCTTATTTGAAGGTCGTCCACGTTTAGTGATGAGAACAGTCTCCCGTCTCTGGGAAGAATGTCGGCTAACTGATCGATTTTGAGGATAAAAAGAGTGACACTGAGGACGCTTCCCTGAGGGACGCCCATTTCATGCAGATATAAGGGAGACTGAGTGTCGTCATCCCTGACCTTGAAGGTGCGGTTTTGTAGAAATTGATGGATGAAAACTGGTAGCCGACCTTTCAAACCTTTAACGGTGGAGATTCTTCATGATCCCGTATTTCCACGTAGTGTCGTATGCTGTTTCAACGTCGAAAAATATGGAAACCACATGTTCTCTTCGGACGAAGGCCTGTCTAATGTCTGATTCTAATCGTACAAGGTGGTCCGTTGTGGAGTGGCGCTTACGACCACCACACTGGATGTTGTTAAGGCCTGCATGCATTTCCAGGTTGTCGACTAGGCGTGAGCTTATCTTTCTTTCCATAGTTTTACATAGGACGCTAGTTAGGGCAATGTGACGATAGCTATTTGGGTCGCTATGTCATTTTCCGGGTTTGGGTATCGGGATAATTACGGATTCCACCCCATTGATTGGGAAAGAATGAATTTGAATACAACGTATTGAACACATTTAGAAGGTGCTGGAGAGCGTTTCAAGAAGGTGTTTGATCATATTGATGTGCACTCGGTCCGGCCCGGGGAGGTTTAACGAGTGTGGTCGATAGCATACTGTAGTTCATGGAGGGAGAAAGGTTTGCTGTTGAATTCTTCATCGATGGAAGTGAAGTCAATATGCTCACTTTATCTTAGGATCTTTTCCCGTTGGAAATAAGCCGTATAATTTGTTGATAGCGATATTTGGCTGATAGTCTGAGCTAGTTTGTTCGCGATGTCCGCGTATGAAGAATAGACAGTGTCTCCGTCCGACAGTATGTGGATAGGTCACTCGGGGGGACCTTGGATACGTCTGATTTTTCCCCACACTTAGGAAAGAGGGGTGTTTCGATTGATTGTGTTAACTAATTGTGTCCAGCTTTCTCGCTTCTTCTCCACGCTACGTTGGCGGAACACGGTATCTTCCCTTTTCCAGGCTACTCGGTTCCTGAGGGAACGTGCGCGGCGGAAGGCCCCTCACATCCTTTCGCGCTGGTCCATTGCTTCTTGTACATCCGGGCGCCACCAAGGTTTTGGGAAGAGGTTGAGGGTAAATATTGGAGGATGCATGCGACAGCTGCTCTTTGGAATTTCTCGTATAGATGTATGACAAGGTCGCGCTCTGAAATGTCTCCGGAAAGGCCCTCCACATCGTATCCTGCGACATGTGTCGAGTATTCCTCCCAACTGGCTTTCCGGTTGTTGAATCGAAGTTCCTGTGCGTCGGGATTGTTTGGTCGGTTAGTAAGGAGCGATATGATCACTGGGTTGTGACCATTGTCATGTGTTGAAGGCAGGACTCCCCAAACAAGTTGGGGAGCTAAAGTGGGAAAACAGATTGATAAATTGATGACTGTTTCACTTTCGAGGGTGATCCGTGTGGGTTGTCCGTCGTTAAGAAGGACCAGGTTGTGAGTGTCTATGATGTTGGCCATTATCACTTCCCTGGGGTCTGTTCTCACGTATCCCCACACTTCGTGGTAGCTGTTGAAGTCTCTTAGGAGGATTATGGGATGATGCTGTTGGTTAAGCAGATCGGTTAATAGTGCCTCCATGAGATAGTGGTTTCGTGACGAGTAGATAGATACCACTGTAATTGATCTTGCGATACATATCTTCACTGCGACAGCTACGAGTTCTGTTCTCAGAGGGAAGAGGTGATGAGGTATGCTTTGACGGATCATAAGTGCCACTCCGCCATGTGCATTCACATTATTGTGACCTTCGCGACGGTGTATGACATATTGAGGGATTGTGAAGGCGGCGGTGTCACAGAGTTCGATCTTCTTGAGGCCTACCACCATAGGTTTATGGGCGGAGATTAGCGATAATAATTCATCTTTCTTGCTTCCAAGTCCATGGCAATCCCACTGAAGTATTGTACTGTTGTTCATTTCGGATCTGTTCCACGCTCAGGTCTTGATGGTCTGGAGCGGTCGCGTGGTTTGCAAGAACTTTCGTGGTGTTCGTGTCTATGAGACGCAGGTGTCTCAGATCGAGAGCATTCGCAAGAACGTCCGCTTTCTGTAGAACATAATCTCTTAGACTCACTGCGTTCTCGGCTATGAGTAGGAGAACGGGTACGATCTTTGTGTTTGCTTCGTGAACGAGCACGTATCTCTTCTATGAAGGGTTTTTTGAACATTGTGAAGGGCTGAGTAGTAGTCGTTGGGATATTTGAGTCGGGTACGAGGCATGGTCGATCAGTGGTTCCGGGTATCAGTTCTTCGTTGAAGATTTTCAACGCGTCCTCACGCAGGCGATGGTCGTTCTCAATTGTGAGATGTTCTGGTGTCGGGCACGTTAGCTGGGGGTTGAATATCTCACTTTGGTTTTCGCTGGGTGTGGTCGCAGTTAAGACGGTCAGAAGTCGTTCAACGCTCTGATCGAGGCGAGCTTGTGTTCGTGGACCGCTGCTGATCTTTTTGCTTCGTGGCGAGAGGGCGTCGCGTACCCGGCGGTCGTCGGAGGAGGAATCTTCGTCTCTTCGCCTTCTGATTTTCGGGGTATTGAACCTCTCCTCGTGGTCTACCGAGGCAGCATCCATCGCAATGCTCTCTTGGGCACTGGTGGTTTCACTGCTTGGGACGCCCGCCTCTATTACGAGGGCGGTCGTTGAGCTGGTTGTGGTATTGTTAGTACTGGAGAGTAGTGTTGGGGTCATGGTAATAGTTTGTGTTACCGGTACGCGAGTGTCGTCTGGTGGGGTGACTTGGTTGTAGATTTAACGGCTTTAACGTAATTTAAATTACGGCAGTTTGGGTTTTCGTCGTGAAAGATTTGGATGGCTTGTTTTCGTGTGACTCTGCGGTCATTTTGTATGGTTGTCAATGCTTTTTGGTTATCTGCTTTGGGCAGTCGCGGTCACCTGCCTCATGGAGGCATGAGCAGTAGTAGCTGTTAGGTTGATGGGCTGTGCAATCCTCTCAGTCATGCTCGCCGGCGCACCTCTTACAGCGTTGGGGTATGTATGGTTTGCAGTATATGATGACGTGGCCGTATTCCAGGCATTTTATGCACATTGCAGGCCATGTCACCACTGGGTAAGTTTTTTGTTTTTCCCTGTTCGCCCGGGATTACTATGAATTCCGGTTTGTCACGTCCTGGGAAAGTGATTTTATATGTGGTGGTGTGGATGTTTCGTGGTTTGATCCATCTTGCTAGGGAAACGTAGGTGACTTCGTAATCCTTTGCTGAACCTGCTGCAGAAGCACTTAGGTCAGTTTCGGGAGTGTATTTGGAAGTGTATATAATTCGTCTTATAGCATTGAAGAACGGGTGCATTTCGACAGTTACTTTGTATTTGTCTATTATGTTAATCCTTTGTATAGCGTTACCTTGCTCGATTTTTACGACGTGGGCCAGATACTTCTTTCCCTGTCGGTTTATGTGTATCGGTCTGCCTCCCAGTTGTTTGGAGAGCGAGTTCATCATGGGGAATGGGTTCATTGAGGGAGCAACTTTGTTTGCACCGCTATCTACAAGCGTTATGAGGAAGTTTGTAAGGAATGATGCTGATATTTTCTCCTGGTTGAGAGGGACGCCCGACTTTGTGCTCAGTTTGGTATTGCAGAATCTCACTTGCGTGGCCGAGTGGTTAGCCGCCGTGGCCGAGTGGTTAACGTATCCGACTGCAGTGTCAGCCTCTGGTGCTGCATGTCGCGAGTTCGAGCCTCGGCAGAGACACGGCGGTCTTGTGGCGCGGAGATTTGGCGCCTCCCCCCTCTGTGTCTGCCTAACTTAGCCACCCTTTTAACTAGGAGGAAACGGCTGTATGTCTATACATACATACATACATAGTGTCACTTTGAAGTTTTGTGTCTACTTTAATGGTGAAGCGATCGTCACCGCTGGCGGTGATGTTGAGAATTGGACGGCCAGTCATGGAGCCCAGTCTTCTCGTAGTATATATTGGCAAATATCCAGCCTGTCATTCACATCGAATGTTATTTTCAAGTGTTCGGGGAATTTAGGGCCGTTGTTGAATAGGTTATGGTCATTAAATCGAGTGTATTGTCTCCTCTTTACGTTTTTTGGTGTTCGGGCGGTACGAGTTTCAGCTGGGAGGAGAGCGATGTTATCAGAGAGGTGAGAGGCAAATCACACGAACAGGTTACGGGTTCCATGGCCTCTGTATTCTTCATCAGCTCATCCAGTCGGGTATTCATAGTTGCACAAAGGTTCTCGAATTTAGTGAGTCGTTCACCGACTTCACTGGAGGGCGCCGAGCAGTCCTCCGTCTCCAGCTCGGGAAGGCCCATCATTTTGCATATCTTGCCCATGTCATTCTGTATTCCGATTATATTCGCGTCCAGCTTCGAGACACGTTCATTTGTGTCGTCGACTACGGTTTGAGTCAGGTCTCCTGTCGATGAGGAACTTCTGAGAGGTTCGTCGTTCATGCTTGTAGACTGGTTTGAATGCGACGATCTGGAGGGGCCGTCAGCCCCTTTCCGATAGGGCATGGTCTTACCCATTGCTTGATCCCCGGCTTCTACCCGGGGTTCTGGGTAATGAAGGTGGGGCCTTCTTTACATGAATTTCTATTGTATGTACGAATATATACACTAACTTAATCCATAAATTTACTCGTAAAATATATATTTTTTTCCAATGTTTTTTAAACATTTTTTTTTTCAATTGGTTTCGATTCTAAATTCACAAGCCCCGGTGTCAGTTGAGGGCTCACCTCTTTGTGCACCAAGGAAGGGGGTGTAGCTGCAAGCTGAAAGGGGGGACTGTGGAGGGAACTTTTAAATCAAAATATATTTACACAAAGGGACAAATAAAATTTAATGGTTAACGAGGACAACGCGGGAAGGCGGGTGAGCCTGGGATACCCCTAGGGGGTATCCCTCTGAGGTGCCTCATCGCCTTTTTTTTAAAGAGATGATAGTCGATCTCTCCAATTAGGTTGAAAACTTTAATCTTTACGAAACGATATGCGGTCTCGGAGCGATATTCGACTTAGAGCGATGACCGGCTCTCATTTTGATACGACAAAAAAAAAAAAGCTGCTATACCTTGGAAACTTGCAAACTTTGGAGCCTAAACGCGAAGACCAGTATCGATAGCTTCTTCAAACTCACTTGTCACTCATTGGTCACGATACTGCCTCTGCGCAAAGCTCTCCCATCAAATTCCTTAACGTGCTCTCTAACAAGCTTCCGCTCCGGCGAGGCAGACTTTCGCTACAAAACTATTTTAAGACTAGAAGCCTGATCAACATCCCATCACTCACCCGCATCACCAAAATTTCCGATAAACGCCTCTTCGCGGCTTAGAAGAATATTTGCCCACTGTGTTCGCTACGCGTTGGCAACTTACTAACCTCGGTAAACGTCAACGGCAAGGCTATGAAGCCTCCATTCTCCTACCGAATTCTTAAATCAACACACCAACATGGATGATCAATACACCACTGGTTAACCTAAATCTGTAAGTATACCCTAAAGCAACTACTCCAACCAACATGTACCGACAGGAATTTCTGAGATTACTCGAGGAACATTATTCAAAGCACCGCCATATATACACTGACAGCTCTAAGACCGCGGACGGAGTTAGAGCCGCCGCTGTGTGCGGAAGACATCCCACGCTCGGCTACCCTCCCACGTACTCGAACTAGCCAGCTTTGCGCAGAGGCAGTGTCGTGGCCAGTGAGTGACCAGTGAGTTCGAAAACACCATCGCATACTGTTCTTCGCGTCTAGGCTCCAAAGTTTGCAAGTTTCCGGGGTATAGAAACCTTTTTTTTTTTGCTGTATCAAGATGGGAGCCGGTCACCGCTCTAAGCCGAATATCGCTCCGAGACCGAACATCGTCTCGTAAAGGTTGGAGTTTTCAACTAGATTGGAGAGATCGACTACCATCTCTTTGGAGCGAGAGCAATGGGGCACCTCAGAGGGATGCCCCCTGGGGGTGTCCCGGGCTCACCCGCCTTCCCGTGGTGTCCTCGTTATCCACCAACATTATTTTGTCCCTTTGTGTAAATACGTTTTCAGTTAAAAGATCCCTCCACCGTCCC
>SDVV010022791.1:0-12877 GCA_016164225.1 Gammarus roeselii | reverse complement strand
ATGTTGACTGGCGTGCTCCATCATGACAACAGGTGATGTGTCAAGGCGGATGATGAGCATGTTGACTGGTGTGCTCCATCATGACAACAGGTGATGCGTCATTGTGCATGATGGGCATGTTGACTGGTGTGCTCCATCATGACAACAGGTGATGCGTCATTGTGCATGATGATCATGTTGACTGGTGTGCTCCATCACGCGATCTGGTGATGCGCCAAGGCGCATGATGGGCATGTTGGTTGGACAGAGAACTCGTCACGTATTCGGGGTGAGTCCGTCGCTTCTGAATGGGGTCACGTCACACTGTTATGTTGCGTGTGACTGTGGTTTGAATGTTGTGTTTGACTGTGGTATGAATGTTGCGTGTGACTGTGGTATGAATGTTGCGTATGACTGTGGTATGAATGTTGCGTGTGACTGTGGTATGAATGTTGCGTGTGACTGTTGTATGAATGTTGCATGTGACTGTGGTATGAATGTTGCATGTGACTGTGGTATGAATGTTGCGTTTGACTCTGGCATGAATGTTGCGTGTGACTGTGATATAAATGCTGCGTTTGATTGTGGTATTAATGCTGCGTGTGACTGTGGTATGAATGTTGCGTGTGACTGTGGTATAAATGTTGCGTGTGACTGTGGTACGAATGATGCGTGTGACTGTGGTATGAACGTTGCGTGTGACTGTGGTATGAATACTGCGTGTGACTGTGATATTGATGTTGCGTTTGACTGTGGTATGAATATTTCGTGTGACTACGGTATGAATGCTTCGTTTGACCGAGGTATGAATGTTGCGTTTGACTGTAGTATGAATGGTATGAATGTATTTTTTTGACTGAATATGCGGCAAGGTATGTCAATCAATATATACAAACCCCTGTTGAATGCAATACGGCAGCTATTGGAACACTAATTTGGTGTTTGTGTACCTGCGTGATTATCTATTACTGTGTATTTTTATTGTATGCATAAACTATGTCATCCCTTTATCCCTTCGTCACTAACAAATAACTACGACTTTTCTGGCAATGTGTTAGAATATTTCTATTACATAACCCCATGCGATCCTGATTCCCTAACCCCATGTAAACGTGATTTACCAACCTCAAGTATTGTCACTTTCCTAACCCAATTAAAATCATTGTTTTCCAACCCCATGTATTCGTGAATCCCCAAGCTATTGTATTCGTAATTTCCCCACCCCATGAATTCGCGATTACCCCATCCCACTTATTCGTGATTTTCCAACCCATGTATTAGTGATTTCCCAACGCCATATATTCATGATTCCTCCATTAAATTAGACGTTGTCTGTAAGGTCATTGATGATGATAGTAAAAATTATATTTTGCTCGACGAAGTGAGGACAGGGATGCTCACTGGAGACAAGCTGCGACGAATTCTATTTAAACTTTCGTTTGGATTATACAACAAGAGCATCCGATAATAAAGTTCATGTGTTATTAGTACGAATTGAAAACCCACTGTCAGACAATGGACATTATTGATAAAAAAAAAACTTTTGCCGACGCTGTTTCAGCCCCATTGACCACGAACTTTGAATTAAACTATCAGAACTTGAACTGTTTTCACACTCTCGTTGGAGCTAATAATAACGAACATGACACAAGATGATTGAATAATAAAACAAATCCTCTTGGTTATTCAACTTTACGATAGTCTGCATCAACCTGGGCGATAGAGGCTCTATGATGTTACAAAGCAAGATACAACATATAGTGGCCAAGACTTACATACTCTTTGGTACCGTAATCATCTCGGTGAGAACAATAAACTTGGGCTCCACTTTTCGTATGTTTGGCAGCGACGTTAACGTCATTTTATGTGTAAATACGCTCAGGGTACAGTGCCGCAGGTATCTTATGTTCTTTCTTTATCTTCGTCTTTAGCGCTTGCTATCATCGATGTGATAAAAGTCCATCCTTCATTGTCCGACACCAAGCACTGACAGTGCCTGATGATGTAGCACTCCAACCCTGACAGCGCCTGATGAGGCAGACACTCCAACCCTGACAGCGTCTGTTGAGGCAGACACTCTAACCTTGACCTCGCCTGATGAGGCAGGCACTCTAACCCTGACCGCGCCTGATAAGGCAGACACTCTAACCTTGACCTCGCCTGATGAGGCAGGCACTCTAACCCTGACCGCGCCTGATAAGGCAGACACTCTAACCCTGACCGCGCCTGATGAGGCAGGCACTCTAACCCTGACAGCGTCTGTTGAGGCAGACACTCTAACCTTGACCTCGCCTGATGAGGCAGGCACTCTAACCCTGACCGCGCCTGATAAGGCAGACACTCTAACCCTGACCTCGCATGCTGTGGTAAGCACTCTCGCCCCTTCACGCTCGCCGAATGCCATGGTTACGCCACTAATGCCTTCCCGGCTCTGCTTCCACTGTAATCACTCTCGCCCCTTCAGGCTCGCCGAATGCCGTGGTCACGCCACTTGTGCCTTCTCCGCTCTGCTTCCACAGTAATCACTCTCACCCCTTCAGGCTCGCAGAATGCCGTGGTCACGCCAGTAGTGCCTCTTCCGCTCTGCTTCCACAGTAATCACTCTCGTTCACATTTTACTAATACACATGTTTCGTGGTTCGCAGTTTGGTACTCCGAGTTCGTGGTGGTACGAGGACAGGCCGAGCTACCCTGCCTGGTACCCGACCCTCACTCTGAGTCCGACCGGCCCACACTGGTACTGTGGTACAAGCAGGACCAATCGCAAGTGCCCATATACAGGTACGTGACTATATTTATGGATAATATTTTCATTTCTTCTGGGTAAACAAATACAGAAGTGAAATGCTACTTGACTTATGGCAATATTTAGAGAATTTTTGACTAGTTGCACGATCGACCAAGATAGGCATTCGTTCGTTTGTTGGGTGCAGCAATTATTGTGAGCTAGACTGCGGACGTCGTATTGGGATTGTTTCTTCTTCAGCAATAGTCCGTAATACAAACAATGGTTGATGTTGGTATTGAACGTATTATGGACGTACATTGACGCGCTTTCATACCTAAGCACTCCGCGTTTACTGACGCTGTCACACACTGGATTTAAAACTACTCTGGCAACAGGAGATGCAGGGACCATGGTATTTGTGAACATCGTGATATGTTTGAAGGAGTGTCCGTATGCCTTTGGTCGGGTTCAATCCATACTTCCGATTCTAAAATCATCTGATAGTATACAATATTTGTAGAGCAATATTCGTGGGTTATTCGCCTGACTTGTTACTATAGTTACTCTACTTAGCCCGATATATCTTTAATGTATATACAGCATTTTTTTACATTTTTTGCATCGGCTAACGTGATGGGTGATTGCGAGTACCGTTAAAGGGCTCACACCCAGTACTGGTGGCCTTGATGTGGGTGGAGCGGTGGGTGCGAGTCGCCGTAACACCTCTCACCCGGTATATGCCGGTAGGAATAATCGTACCGAGATGCAGTATTATCAATCTGTCTGTACTTGCAATGCATTGTTATTAGTCAGGCTGCACTTCCCATGTTAATAGCAGAAATGTTCCGTCTCGATATGGATATTTTCAATCGCTGGAGTCGAGATAGTTAGCAATAATAATCATTAAATTGTTACTCATAATGAAATTGTGAGTAATAATTAACACTTACCCTTATCAGCGACAGCGCAATTATTGCTAGTAATAATGAAATTTTTAGTAATAATAATTTGAATTGTGAAGAGAGCCGTGTCATGCTCCTTCCCAATATCCCTATAGTTTTGGTCTCGACAGCCCCTGGGAAAGTCGTGTCGCTCTCACGGTAAACGATTCACGTAGCCCAGTGCTTGTCGAGTGCGTTTTTAAACGCATTCACGGATTCACAGCCAACTACCGCAGCTGGTAAGTTGTTCCAAATCCACGAGATTGCGATCGTTAAAAGTGTGTCGCTATAGTCGTAGCGAAACGTTTTTCCACAAGTTTCACCCCGTTGTTTCAGGTACGAATGTTGTGGTCCCTGACGAAGAGGCCGACAGGACTCACGTTGTTGAATTCTTTCAGATATTTGAAGGTTTCAATGAGCTGGCCCCTCAGCCTTCGTCGCTCAAGGGTGATGAGGTCAAGCTCTTTAAGCCTATTCTCGTAGCTGTGGGGGCGTAGCTGTGGGATGAGCTTAGTTGCACGATTCTGGATTCGTTCCACTTTGGCTGTCCCTCCTCATGTGTGGAGACCAGAGTTGTACTGCATGCTCGAAGTGGGGACGGACGAGGGACGTGTACAACGGCAATACTATGTCCCTCGTTTTGCAGAGGAAGTTACGGGAGATGATACCAAGGTTACGTTTAGCTGTTTTGTAACTTTCTTTGACCTGCGCGTCCCATTTCAAATCTTTCGAGGTAAAGACACCCAAGTCTCTCTGCTGGTCAACAGTTGCAAGATCGCTGCCTGCTATCGTGTGGCTGAAGTTGGCATTGCGACACTATTGAAGGGCATCTGCCACACATCCGACCACTGGACGAGTTTCTCGAGATCTTGTTGAAATCAAATATATGGGTCATACAATTGTTCTCGAGTTTCCTTAAGTATTCTTGGGTATAGTCTATCGAGACCAATCAATTTGTCAAGGTCCAGTTCCTCAAGTTGTTTGGCAACTTCCTTTCTTGTGAACGCAATGTCGTTGAGGCTGACTTCCCCAGCGTAAACAGTATCCCGTTTGTAACCGGGGCCCTCTACTGTGAACAATGAACAGAAGAAGCTATTCAGGACACTGGCCATGTCCTCAGGTGACGTTCTGAGGATACCATCTTCGTCCATTAGCGGACCAACCGAGTCCCTAGCAATTCAACGCTCGTTGACGTAGCGATAGAAATTCTTTGGGTTCTCTTTGGCGTTATCCGCAATGTTTTTCTCTTTCGTGCGCTTAGAGGATCGGACTAGCCTAGTGGCTGTCCTACAAGCCAGGTGATGCAGTTCTGCCGCCTCTTCGGTGTTGTCCATCATTTGTTGCACATTTAATTGATCGCGACGATTTAAGGCTCCTGCACCAAGAGGGCCTGGTCCTCTAAACAGGATCAATTGTCCTCGAGGGTATACATCGGTCGCTGGCCTCGCGAACTCTCTCATTGAGGATGCGGCAGCAAGCGACCACCGAACCTTCTCTGAGTTGTTCGATTAAGTTAATCGCACTTAGTTGTTCTCTCATCCCGTGGTAGTCTGCTCGCGTAAAATTGGGGCTGCGTACAGCTCCTTTTGTGGCTGGACGAAGAACTTTGATGGTAAATTCCACCGCGTTGGGGTAAGCACCTCCCAGTTTGTTGCCAACTAGGATGTTGCCGACAAGGCGCTCCTCAGTTGGCATGACTAGGTCCAGTATGCTGTTCCCCCGGGTTGGTTCACGAATATATTGGGTCATGCCATTATCGGCAATAAACTTCGTTAGTTTATTGCTTGGGGCCTGTGAAGTTAATCTCACCAGTCAATATGAGGGAGATTGAAGTTGCCAATGCTGATAGTCCCTTGATGATCTGAGACTATTTCTCCCAGCTTCTCATAATGCCGGGCATCTTGTTCCGCAAGGTGTGACTGTTGATTTACACCAATGCCAGCTTCAATGTCGCATGGGTCACTTTAATTGATGTGTTGAGTATACCGCCATAAACTGTGACAAGCTTTGCTCTAAGAAATGGATGCTGTATCTCCGTTACGTACAGCATGGACCCGACCCCTCGTTTACTAGGGGTGGGTTTATCCACGCTGAACAATCTGTAGCCTTGTAGCATTATCTCTGCTGCCAGGTTTCCACTCTGAAGATCGAGCTATTATTCGTTTATGATAATGACATCGGACGAGTGTCAGGGTCGCCAGTCCCTTAACTTCATCTAACTTTGGGGCATAGGACTGCGCGTTACAGAAGAAGACCTTTAGACGGTGGGTGTCTCGGTCATCGACTTCTCCGATGGGAGGGTCTCGACCTGGCGGCTGTCGACCAGTATCTCAACCATCCCTAGAGTTGCTTTCCTGTGAGCCCTGTAACGCATCTACAGTGCCCGCAGCTTCTTCCTCTTGGAGCGACTGATCGATCATCTCTCCTGTCCGGGAATCTGCGGCTCGCACGTGGCCCTCTAGGTGGGGTTCATTGCGGCCAAAACTAGACCGTTTAAAGCGCGCTGGACCCCTAAGTTATGGGCATAGTATTTCTTAGCGCTTAGATGGGGCAGTCTGCATAAGTCGGGCATTTCATACATCATTCAGGTGTAGGCCGTCTCTTAGGAACAGATCGGGCCTCTACCGAAAGTCTTCAAACAGGTTTATGAAGGATACTCAATTGGACTTGCAAATGGTCTCAAGGGCTCGATTTGCATAGATTAACTTACTATACAGCTCGTCATTATCATTCAGTCGCGGTAAGATGGATGTGATGGCCAATTTCAGTAGTATAGTGAACGTGGTGCCAAGTGTTGTGCGAAGGGTAAGTGGTAGCGAAAAGGGGGGCACTGTAGGATCAAACGCTAACCCCATAGATGCAATGAGTCCATGAATATTGCTACAATTAGCCAGAGGAACTATTCACTTCAAACTAAAATAGTAACGAAACACTTCATCACGGATGCGATTCTAGAAAAATGGACAGTTTCATTTGCCAACACACATAGTTCGCTAAGCCGAGATTAGTGTGAGTGATGAGCCAGCTTGCTGTTGGTACTACCTAGATGGCGCAATTGTGGTGGCCAACATTTTTTCACTGACACACAAAGCCCCGTATCAGCATCGAGACTGTTTACAACGAAATTCAAGCTGTTGCCTGACGAATCGCACAGTCTTGCCGTCAAATGGCTAAATACCGATTTAGGCTAACATGCTTCCTACAAACAATTTGAAAAAGTACCGCATTATCCAACATAAAAGTGACAGTATACGGAGGAAAAAACATTTTACAAAGGACATAGGTGGATGGAAATGTAAGTTTGCCTTTAATGTTGCTCATTGTGGAATGTCCGTCAATTCTCCTAAAAATTTGACTAGGGAGACGCCTGTGACTTTATTTGATTCTGAATATCGAAAGTTATCCAATTGCTTTATGACGACTAATATTGATGTTTATATTAGCATTCATTGATGGTGTAGCGTGAATAGCAATCATTGATGGTGTTGCCTGAATAGCAATCATTGATGGTGTTGCCTGAATAGCAATCATTGATGGTGTAGCCTGAATAGCAATCATTGATGGTGTAGCGTGAATAGCAATCATTGATGGTGTAGCGTGAATAGCAATCCTTGATGGTGTTGCCTGAATAGCAATCATTGATGGTGTTGCCTGAATAGCAATCATTGATGGTGTTGCCTGAATAGCAATCATTGATGGTGTAGCGTGAATAGCAATCCTTGATGGTGTTGCCTGAATAGCAATCATTGATGGTGTTGCCTGAATAGCAATCATTGATGGTGTTGCCTGAATAGCAATCATTGATGGTGTAGCGTGAATAGCAATCCTTGATGGTGTTGCCTGAATAGCAATCATTGATGGTGTTGCCTGAATAGCAATCATTGATGGTGTAGCGTGAACAGCAATCATTGATGGTGTTGCCTGAATAGCTATCATTGATGGTGTTGCCTGAATAGCAATAATTGATGGTGTAGCCTGAATAGCAATCATTGATGGTGTAGCCTGAATAGCAATCATTGATTGTGTGGCCCGAATAGCAATCATTGATGGTGTTGCCTGAATAGCAATCATTGGTGGTGTAGCCGGAACATTGATATGAATCGTAATAATGTGAAGATAAAAACATCAATACCTATACATATCATTCTTTTAAAAGGATTGTTTTGTCTGATTTCTAGAGAACAAATAGAGAAAAAAATCGCTGCTAGTGAAAGCAATCATTGTACACATCATTTATTCTGGTACTCCAGCCCTGTTGATTTTATTCTCTGATACCAACTTTTTTGCTAGTTCCATTTAACCATTTGAAAATATTGCAAGAATTTGATACGAGTTGGAACCACCCAACTAACGACGCTATTTCACATTGTAGGCGCACCGCCTCTCGTGGGTGTTCCTACTGTTCTACCCACCTGCTAGTCACTGCATGGGTGCGCCTTACGAGAAAGATTCCTTCCACTGATGGACCAACTGTCTTGATTAGTTAAGAATTGCACTGCAATGTCAATCTCATCTGAGTTATTTTGAGCAGACTGTGATAAAACACATCAAAAGATGTCAGATGTGAACAGATTTTTGGGGGTTTGGATGATCTGGTGACTGCTGCTCCTTGTCATTTCATACAGACTGGATACCTTAGCACCTGGACAAACCCGTCTCATCGTATATTGGACTGGCCGTCGATGGACGTAAGCGATGGAGGAACACATTTTCGTTGTACGCTTCCTGATCTCCAGCGATCGCGCGTACCTTCAGTGATCCCGTACCTCTAGCGATCCCGTACCTCAAGCGATCCAGTACCTCCAACGATCCCGTACCGTCAACGACTCCAAACCTTAGCGATCTGATACCTCCAGCGATCCCGTACCGCCAGCGATCCTCTACCGCTAGCGATCCCGTACCGCCAGCGATCCCGTACCTCTAGAGATCCAGTATCTTTCGCGAAACCGTACCTCCAGCGCCTCGTACCTCCAGCAATCCAGTATCTCCAACGATCCCGTACCTCCAGCGATCCCGAACCTCTAGCGATTCCATACCTTCAGCGATCCAGTACCGCCGGCGATCCACTACCGCCAGCGATCCCGTACCTCTAGTGATAACGTAACGCCATTGTTACCACCATTATTAACAATCGTCGACACAGCGTCGGGTGAACGGCAGACGAACACCGTGTCCGCTCAGTCTACCCTTGCGTAAGCCCAACCTAACACATCTATCGGCTAGAACTTAAAACAGCTCACCTTCAATGTCGACTATAGGTTCTATTTATTGGGTAATTTATTTAAATTACAGTGAGACGGGTAAAATTAGTTATCATTCTCTATTGAGCGCTCAAGCAAGTATAGTAGTTTTAGTTTATATTATGTGTCTACTTACTGTCACCGGGTCGAGATGATAAATGGTCATCGATTGATCTGAGCATGAGGATGAAGTACTGTGGGACGTTATCCATTTGGATAGAAGTAAATGGTGTCGGAATCATGTCACCTGGTAAAATGAGGACGAATAGAAACTTGAGCAATATACCTGTCACTAATAAACGTGGACGATGTACCAGTGACTAATAAACGTGGGTTGTAAAAAAATAAAGAATGAAGACGATGATAATCCATTGAGGAAGGGATAGAGAAGTGACAGAGTTATTTACGGACTTGGATAAATGGGAGCACACTTACTTCCACGGCCATCTCGCGGGACGATCAATGCTACTATAGAGTGGCTGGATAGAAAAGCCTTGCGAGGGTAAGGAGGGTGAAGATTTAAAGACACAGTCAAAGGAGTTTATGCAGAACGGTCAACTTTGTATAGGGACGTTGGAGAACTGGTCCAACAACTCAAGAGTTCGACAAGGTTATATTTACTAATTGTAGGCGAGCATTCGTTTCAACAGTAAGTTGTGGAGTTGCGGTGACGGTTGCTTCTACCGCATCGGTTGACTGTCTACGACAGAGCATATACACCTTTACGACCTGACGGCAATACACAGTACCGCGTCGGCTTCACCTTGCGGCTCCAAAACGTTATAACACTGAACCAGTAATTCGTGGAATGAGAATTAGTAAGCTTGATGCGATTAGTGGGAGACACGATAATAGGCATCAATTGGGGTGGATCATCTTCTTTGTGGAGTATCTGCGGTGTGGAGCATCTGTGGTGTGAACGTCTGCGGTGTGAGGCATCTGCGGCGTGGACATCTGCTGTTTGGAGCATCTGCGGTGTGGAGCATCTGCGGTGTGGACATCTGCTGTGTGGAGTATCTTCTGTGTGGAGCATCTGTGGTGTGGACATCTACTGAGTGGAGCATCTGCTGTGTGGAGCATCGGCTGTGTGGAGCATCCGCTGTGTGGAACATCTGCTGTGTGGACATCTACTGTGTACATCATCTGCTGTGTGTAGCATCTTCGGTGTGGACTTCTGCTGTGTGGACATCTACTGTGTGGATCATCTGCGTGTGGAGCATCTGCGGTGTGGACATCTACTGTGTGAAGAATCTGCGGTGTGGACATCTACATTGTGGAGCATCTGCATGTGAGGAGCATCGGCTGTGTGGAGCATCTGTTGTGTAGATCCTCTGATTTGTGGAACATCAGCTGTGTGGGAGTACGTTGACAACTAAACAGGAGAGAAAATTATAAATTGAGCTTTGCGACCGTATACTTAAGGTGGGGACTTTTAGTTCATAGACCTGGTACAGGTTCACGTTCAATATTCATTACCTCTTTCATTTTGAAGCATATGACGCATTTTGGGTCATGAAATACTCTGAATAATTTTCATCTGAATTTTCGTCTCTGTCGTGTGCACTGATTTATATCACAGTACACCGACCCTTCAACTTCCTCCCTAGCTGAGTAGCAGGGGCAGGGCAGCACTCCAATTACTAACTGTCTGCCACAGACCAAGAAACTAACGAAAATGTTATCTGGTAACAGGATTTCGTTATACTTCAGTTAGCAGAATGACTTTACAAATTGCTGCATGAATTCCTCCAGGCTTAGTCCGAGACGTTGTGTTTCAGATGGATAACTACGATAAGTCCGAAGATTGCCTGAACTGCGAGAACTGAGTTAAGTACGATAACTGCGATAATTGCGTTAACTGCGATAACTGCGATGACTGTGATAACTGCGATAACTGCGATAACTGCGATAACTGCGATAGCTGCGATAACTGCGATAACTGCGATACCTTCGGTGACTGCGATAACTGCGATAACTGCGATACCTGCGATAAATGCGATAACTGTGATAACTGCGATGACTGCGATGACTGCGATGACTGCGATAACTGCGATAACTGCGATGACTGCGAAAACTGCGATGAATGCGATAACTGAGATAACTGCGATGACTGCGATAACTGCGATAACTGCGATGACTGCGATAACTGCGATAACTGCGGTAACTGGGATGACTACGATTACTGCGATACCTGCGATGACTGCGATAATTGCAATGACGCGATCGACGAATCGGTAATAAGTGCCAGCGTCTGGTAGGTAATACAGTCTGCTGTTCATGGGAGACATTCAACAGTATTGGAAGTCGGTAAACACGTTTAGGAAGAGTTCGGAGAGCATCGCGACGATGGGAAGGCTTATTTGAACCTGGAATGATGATGGATCCGAGTTTTATAACGCAAGAAATAGCTCAGTGTCGATATTGAATAGGCAATTAGAGCGGTAACTGTGTAACAGGCAATTGGAGCGGTAGCAGAGTATCAGGCAATTAGAGCGGTAGCTGAGTCACAGGCGATTCGAGCGGTAGCAGAGTAATACGATAGTGAAGCGGTAGCTGAGCAACAGACAACTAGAGCAGTAACAGAGCAACAGACAATTAGAGCGGTAGCAGAGCAACAGGCAATTAGAGCGGTAGCAGGGGAATGGGATATTAGAGCGGCAGCAGAGTAATAACCTATTAGAGCGATAGCAGAGTAATACGCAATTAGAGCGGTAGCAACGTAACAGGCAATTAGAGCGGTAGCAGAGTAATGACATATTGGAGCGGTAGCTGAGATACAGGCGATTAGAGCGGTAGCAGAGTAATAGGCAATTAGAGCGGTGGCAGAGTAACAGGCAATTAGAGCGGTAGCAGAGTAACAGACAATTATAGCGGTAGCAGAGTGATAGACAATTAGAGCGGTAGCTGAGTACCAGGCAATTAGAGCGGTAGCTGAGTAACAGGCAATTAGAGCAGTAGCAGAGTGATAGGCACTTAGAGCGGTAGCTGAGTAGCAGGCAATTAGAGCGGTAGCAGAGTGATAAGCAATTAGAACGGTAGCTGAGTAACAGGCAATTGGAGCGGTAGCAGAGTGAGAGGCAATTAGAACGGTATCTGAGTACCAGGCAATTAGAGCGGTAGCTGAGTAACAGGCAATTAGAGCGGTAGCAGAGTGATAGGCAATTAGAGCGGTAGCAGAGTAACAGGCAATTAGAGCGGTAGCAGAGTGATAGGCAATTAGAGCGGTAGCTGAGTAACAGGCAATCAGAGCGGTAGCAGAGTGATAGGCAATTAGAGCGGTAGCAGAGTAACAGGCAATTATAGCGGTAGCTGAGTAACAGGCAAATAGAGCGAGAGCAGAGTAACAGGCAATTAGAGCGAGAACAGAGTGATAGGCAATTAGAGCGGTAGCTGAGTAACAGGCAATTAGAGCGGTAGTTGAGTAACAGGCAATTAGAGCGGTAGCAGAGTAACCGCAATTCTATGCTATGCAAGCACTGATTAAAAGGTTCAATATTGACTAGCTGATTTTTTTTTGAACAAAGAGTTTTGTTCGCCCATCTATTCTATCGTTCATAGTGGAGTCGATCTTCGTTTTACTGTTAGTCGTGCATGACTGGCGTTACTCGTAGTCGTGCATGACTCATATTGTTCGTAGTCGCGCATGACTCGTATTACTCGTAGTTGTACATGCCACGTGTTGCTCGTAGTCTTGTATGACTCGAGTTACCCGTAGTCGTGCATGAATCGTGTTACTCAAAGTCGGACATGACACATGTTGTTCGTAGTCGTGCATGACTCGTCATGTCGTACTCGTGCATGCTCCATGTTTTGATTATAGGGAATGCAATTCACGCAATAACACGTCCTTTCCAATTGTCCAGGTTGTTATTCCCCGCTCGTATGTGTGGAACTGCGGTATAAATTGGATGATTTCACTGCATGAATGAGCTTGTTAGGAGACGCTGGTTGAGATCAATCACCAAACAAGATTAACTCGAATATATGTA
>SDVV010022790.1:0-12877 GCA_016164225.1 Gammarus roeselii | reverse complement strand
CCACTCTCCTCGATATCAGCACAAAATCCATCAGTGTTCTCTCCACCATTGCACCATGGGCCATCCTTACCCATGTATACTTGTGAATATCTCGCTTCTTGAACAAACTGTTCCCGACCACCAGCTCCTGCTCCATACACAGACCTATCAGGTTTTCTCCACTGTCATTTCTACCGGGAGCGCCATACCTTCCTATGACATTCTCCACCATTTCATCTCCAACTCTCGCATTAAGGTCACCCAGTACAACTACATTGAAATGACCTCCAAAACTCACAATACACTCACTCAAGTCAGTCCAGAATTGCTCCCTCTCCTCTTCACTCCTCTCGCTGCCAGGTCCGTAAGCACTCACAAATGCCCATCTTTCTACGCCAAACTTAATTTTCACCCACATCAATCTTGGGGACACAAAGGATCATACTCTAGTAAAATAACTCACTCGGTCTGAGGCAAGAGATCATACTTCTCGAAAGCAGGGTGTTTTACTCGATGTGAAGCAGGGATCATGCTTTACAAAGTAGGACGGGTAAAAACTGTGTAGCAGAGCTTGTCCGCTCTACTTCCCCGGCATACACCACAATCCGGCAGCTCCATCACTCCTCGAGCTTCTCACAGCGTATTGAGCTCCTCACTGCAGACTTTAGACTACCACGAATCATCGTAGACCCTCTTCCGCGAGAAGCGATCCCCATCTGTCGTATAGATGAAAACTTGCTATGCACTTTTTATTCGCGGATCTAATGACGACGATGCTGTGGACTGCGCAGTGGTACTATCTGAGCGCGTCGTCGTTGGGCCATGGCCGCAACCCCTCGGCGGCGATGCTCTTTAGGATGCCGAGATAGTCAACAGGAACGAATTGAACACTCAAATAATCCCTTCCTGAAGGCAATATGAAGCGGTGAGACAATTCGCTATTTCATAGTGCATTACTCGATACTTGTACCCTGAATTTATTGTGTATTATAGAATTAAGAAACTTTGTATAACGCCACAATACCACGAGGCATCTCGCGAATAAACGTCTCTATTATTAATATCCTAATTTTCAGTGATTCGCTTAGCGCACATCAGAACCGCGAGACTTTCAACAATTGCCACCCCGTTGTTTGTTGTTGTTGGTCAACCTCAACTCCCCCTGCAATGGAGGAGTCACAGCTCGCTCACAGTTCGGGGCCAGGGAATCCACCGACATGTGCGTGTTGGGAATGTTACCGCAGTTAATAGGCCCTATATTAGGCCTGCGCCCCTGAGGTAGCTTATGCTGTCGCGCGGGTGCACCCATTGGTCGCTCACCGACGTGATATTATGGTGTAGCTTGCCGGGTGCGGTGGTTAGGCACGACGTCATGACGTGCTCGACCGTATCGAGTGAACCCCGTCATCGAAAGCAGAGATTGGAAGGGACATTTCCCAGTCTATGCTAGTATGACTGTAGAGCCGTGTGGTGTTCGCACCGCAGCCTTGATAGGTGGACCCTGTCACCCCTGGGCAGCCCCAACTCCTCTACGTCCACCCCAGGCGGCTGGCTCTGCAAGATTGTATTTACTCTTATGTTCATCTAATGCAAGAGCTGTAAAGTGTGTGTATCTGTTTGTGCATGGATGTGTTATCTGTAGGTTCAGGAATGGCCGCGTAAAGGGAGCCGAAGTGTGTTGTCGGTGTGTTATGTAGGTGTCAGTTGGTTGGACGAGGGTTCAGTAGGTTGTGACAGGGGTGTGTCATGTCTGTAATCCTGTTGAGGAATTGGGTCCCTCTCGTATCAAGATGATGCTTGAGAGGGAACTACTTGTTTCTTCATGCAAGTGCGAAATAGGAGTGGTCTGTGTACAGCCCGTTTCGATGCGCAAGACCGTATTCTGTATCATTTGCAGGAAGTTGATGTGTGTGGATGCAAAGTCCGAGGACCAAGCGGTGTTAGCATAGGAGATTTCGGGCCTCATGAATCGTTTGTATAGTGTTGTAATTGATTCCTTGGAGTGACCGTAGGAAGTTGTAGTGAGTACCCTAGACACGTTCAGTCTGGGTCTGGTTTTGAAGCTGATGTTGATTGTGTGGGGCTTGGATGTCTTCCCTGTGTCATAAGTTACTCCAAGGATAGTTGTAGTTGGGCTGTGGGGTATGGGGGTGTTGTTTAGCGTGACATGAAGTGGATGCGGTGTTCACTGTTATCCGGAGTCAACAGTGTGAGAGACGACTTGCTTGCGGACACCTTCATTCTGTTGTCCAGCAGCTAGACTTCAAGAGAGTTCAGGTACTGCTGGAGGTGTGCAGCTGCTGTCTCGTGTTTGTGGTGTTGTGTGATCATTGTGAGGTCGTCTGCGTATGAACTGATGTGGGTGTTGAGTTCTGTTGGAATGAGCAGGTCGTGCATAAAGACATTGAAAAGGGAGGGGGAAAGCACAGATCCCTGTGGGACACCATTGGGGAAGTGACAGATTCGAGAGAGCTTATTGTTGTAAACAGTGTGTCCATGTCTCCCGAAGAAGAAATTAGCAAGCTACTTCTTGTAATTTGGATGGATGTGGGTGTTGAGTATTTTGTTAATGAGGACGTGTCTTGGAACTGTTTCGGAGGCCCTACTATTATCGATAGCGCATACCAGGGTTTGTTTGGCTATCTTCTTTTTGTTGAAGCTTTCATGGATGGTCTGGGTGAGGTTGGTGAGGAGTGCGGTTGTGGAGTGTTGGGTCATGAAACTGTGTTGCGTAGGGGAGAGTGGGATGAGTGCATTAATTTTGTTTAGAACCAGTCCAGGAGAGAAATGGGTCTGTATGAGGCTGGGTCTGTAGGGAATTTGTTGTTTCAGGAAGGGGATGAACTGCCATAATTTAAATTACGCCAAAGCAGTTAAATCCACAACTAAGTGTACCCCATCAGACAATACTCGCATACAGTTAACACAAACTATTACCATGAACCCTACTAACCCAAAGAGTATGTGGCGATGTTCTGGTCAGACCATACGCGCTGAAGAGATAGACTGTAAGTGCGCGAGTGCACGAAAAGTGTGAACTGCATGATGCCGTCGGCTAACCACCTCCTGTGGGATTGGACTTCTTGAATGTATCTGTTCGCTGCTCTGATGTGCTTTCCCACCCTTGGCATTCCGCTGTCGGGATGGTCGAGAGTGAGGGGGCCCCGGTCATTATGAAGCGGCGGGGGTAAACCAGCGAAAACTGTCGGGCCCTGCTGCTGACGACTGATCCTCGGGCTGCACTCGTGACCCAGAGTGTGTGTTGAGGAGGTACCGGCTGGACCCTTTAGCACAAAAGGGCTAAGTTGTGTTAGTGTGAGCGTATGAGGGTGTGAGGTGCGCCTTGCCGTCGGCCACCGTCCTTTCTGGGGGATGCGGCCTTGTATCTGTTCACTAATATTCAATTATTAGTGTTTAGTATCAATTCAGAATTAAAATTGTGAAGCCTCAATCTAGATATTATGTAGCAACAACATTGAAATCCTTTTTTACCCTAATTATTAAAGAATCATTAGTTCACATCGTCAATGGGATTAGTGTAAGAAGTGTTGGGCCGTCGGTCATCCTCCGGCTTTGTTTTCTTAGAAACTTGTTTGTAAGTACCCCTCGTGATCTCGACATTGGTCTACTAAATGACATTATAATAAGTGATCTTACCTCAAACTTCATTAATACCATATTTGGGTTATTTTTAATAAATTCATCAGGACAACAAAGAAACAGAATTTTGGACGCTCTGGTACAGAATAGACGAGGGAATAGTCAATAGCACACCGTCAATTTTGTTTTGCATAACTACTCTAATTCTCAATTTCCGGATACATTTGCCTACTTTTTGATCTTTTTCGTATTACATCTACTACTGCCCCTAGAAAATTAACTAGTGTGCGCATTTTATACGTAGCAAATTTTTGTACAAAATGTTTGGTGTTACCGATTGTGTTCATCCTTTTACATCCCTGTGTTGAAAGCTAAAATTGAGTACTGTATGAACGTTTTGCCTTGTAGCCGGGGCTTGAAATTTTGCTACCGTATCCACCGCGTGTCGTAGAAGGCGACTAAAGGGGCGCCCCGAAGCCGGGAGTAGAATCGTGCTATCGCAACCCCTAGCGTGTCGTAAAAGGCGACTAAACGGGGCGGAGCGAAGGGGCTAGGAATCCATTTCTCTGTAAAACCTTTCCTCGAAGACGGCAAGACGAGCGAGGGGAGGAGAGGCACACGCCTCTCCGAACCCTATTTTTAAGGTCGCTGAATGTGCGTGGCTGTAGTACAAATGATGTAAACAGCAGGGAGACTGGTGAGATGTTTGTGAGGAGGAAGTTTGATGTGTTGGCGCTGAGTGAGACGAAGTTGAAAGATAAGGGCGAATGTGAGTTTGGTGTGGTAAGTGGAAGAAAGTCTGGTGTGGAGGAAGGTAGAGCACGAGAAGGTGTGGTCTTGATATTGAGTGATCGGTTGGCTAGTAGCGCTACCGAATGGAAGGAGGTGACCTCAAGATTGATGTGGGTGAAAGTCAAGTTAGGCGTAGGAAGATGGGCATTTGTGAGTGCTTAGGGACCTGGCAGCGAGAGGAGTGAACAGGAGAGGGAGCAATTCTGGACTGACCTGAGTGAGTGTTTTGAGAGTTATGAAGGTCATTTCAATGTAGTTGTACTAGGTGACCTTAATGCGAGAGTTGGAGATGTAGTGGTGGAGAATGTGATAGGAAGGTATGGTGTACCCGGTAGAAATGACTGGAAAAAAACTGATAGGTCTGTGTATGGAGCAGGAGTTGGTGGTCGGGAACAGTTTGTTCAAGAAGCGAGATATTCACAAGTACACATGGGTAAGGATGGTCCATTTTGCAATGGTGGAGCGAGCACTGATGGATTTTGTGCTGATATCGAGGAGAGTGGTTGGGAGGCTGTTGGATGTGCGGGTGTTGAGAGAGGAGGGTGGAGGAGTGTCTGACCATCTGCTGGTGGAAGGTAGATTAAGAGTGGAGCAGAAGTGGAAGAGCAAGAAACGAGTGGGAGGAGGGAGAGAGGTAGTGAAAGTGAGTGCACTGAATGTGAAAAGTAGAGCCGAGGAGTTCCAGCAGGCGTTGAAGGAAGAATATGACAACGTGAGAGGAGAGGACCTGAGAGATGTGGAGTAAGAATGGGAGACGTTAAAGGATGCGTTGCTGAGATGTGCGACGAAAGTGTGTGTTGCGCGCCGTGTGGGAGGGTGCAGGAGTATAGGCTGTGAGTGGTGGAACGAGGTCAAACTGGCGGGGGCACGGAAAAGAGGAGCGTTTGACGAGAGGTTGCAGGTGAAGTCGAAGGTGGCTCATAAAAGCTACAAAGAGAGGAGAAACGAGGTGAAGCGGGTGGTGAGGAGAGCCAAAAGAGACGTTGATGCCAGGTGGGGCAGACGGTTGTGTCAGAATTTTGAGGAGAACAAAAAGATGTTCTGGAAAGAGGTGAAGAGGGTGAGAGACCGGAAAAGAGGAAGTGGTGGAAGATGAAAATGGCCAGTTGTTGTTGGAAAGTGGTGATGTACGGAAAAGGTGGGCCGAGTATTTTGATGAGTTGTTGAATGTCGAGGATGACAGAGAGGCTGATATTGTTGCTGTGGGTGATGGTTCATGGATGCCAGTTTTGAGAGGAAGACTTGTTGCGGAGGGAAGAGGGAAGAGGTGCAGGAGGCGGTGGACGTGATGAAAGCAGGGGAAGCCCCTGGTTTGGATGGCGTTGCGACCGAGTGCCTGAAGAAGGATGGAGTAACGATTGTCGAATGGTCGGTGAGGTTACTGAACTTGTGTTTTGTGGCAGGCGTGGTACCGAGTGAGTGGCGCAGCTGAGACTTGGAGGGCGGAAGCAAAGGAGAGAAGACGGTTGAATGCTTGAGGAGCATGGCTGGAGTGACGCTGAGAGACCGGATCATTAACGACGTGGTTTGAATCAGAACGGGGATGGTGAAGAAGTTGGATGAGTGTGGTTTTGCGTGATCTGAGATGGTTCACAATCTTCACCAAAGGAAGATTGGTGAAAAGGGTGATTAAGGTAGAGGCGATTGGTCGCAGGTCTTGAGGTAGACCGAAGTTTGGGTGGGTAGATGGTGTGAAGCAGGCGTTAGGAAGGAGAGACTTGAATGTGGAAGTAGCGAGAGAGCGTGGAATGAACAGGCGTGATTGGAGAATGGTTATGAATGGTTGATTTTTGACGCTGCTCTGAAGTGCTTCTTCGCCCTTAGCATCATATTGTCGGGATGGTCGTGGGTGTGGGGGTTCATCATGATGCGGCGAGGGTAAACCAGTGAAAACTGTTGGGCCCTGCTGCTGACAACGAATCCTCGGACCGCACTTATGACCCAGAGTGTGTGTTGCTGGGTTAACGGCCGGACCCTTAAGTACAAAATGGTTAAGTTGTGCGAGTGTCAGCGTATGAGAGTGTGAGGTGCTCCTTGCCGTCGGCCTTCCCCCTTTCTGGGGGTTTGGCCTAGTGTCTGTTTCTGTTTTGTTTCGGCAATCTTGCACTGGCTTGTTCGTTAATTTCCCAGGAACAAAATATTCGTTTATGCTGGGTTCCGAGCCACTACGGGATGACGGATAATGGGTGGGCGATTGATGCGACACAGAGAGCTGTAGTGCCGTCTCATGCAGCAGAACAGCACCCCCTTCCTTGTGCAGACTTTTATTCCGCAATTGGAAAAGCTGTGCGAATAAACGGAACAGTGTATGGTCTGATGTCTCCTTAAGAAATAAATTGCGCACTATCAACAAGACACCACACCCTGGGCCTCTTCAAAAACTCGTGTGTCAACGGACTAAGATAAGCCTCTGTTGATTGAGAAGAGGACAAGTAGACTAACGCGCATACATCTTATGGAGGCGTCGCCGCATCCATTATGCATGGACTGTCTAGTCCCCCTTATAATTCCCAACCTGGACCCTACTGATACGCTCCGCCTAATGCTTACTGAGTTTCCTCAGAAACGATTCGTGTCGAACCACTTCTCAGCTACCTCCGAGAAAGCAACCTCTTTGCTGAAATTAGTCTTAGTCTTGAATCTGTCTTAAAACGAGCGCACTTTATCTTACTGCCGATAGATTCTTCCACCCCGAAGGATGATTGTTGGTAACAGTTTCGAATAAAACCTTTCTTAGACCCTACTTAGAGTTGTAATGATTGAGCATACTATGAGTCGAAGCAAACCCGATGACGGACCTGTTGATGACTTGATGCAGCACTGTAGGACCAAAGTTGGACCCGATGTATTTTAAGATACGAATACTGGTGATGGTTCACTTTCCTCTGAAAGAAATGTAATGCATATGTTGTGGTCCTGGTTTCCTGAAACTGTCGGTAAGCAAGAAGCCCGAGCAGCCCAAATGCCGCGTCCACGGCAAACAACAAAGATGACGCTATCGCCACCAACGATGATCTGAAGTAAAGTGGTTTGAGGAATTATCGATGGGCTCGGGCCTCAGACACCGCCACCCCTAAGCCTCCCTCTATAGAAAGAAGCCTGACCATGGAGGCTCCCTCGTGGGTGGCCTGGCTAGACGCCGTAACTGAGATAGCTTATAATAATCTTGATCTGTTGGCCTCCTCAGAACGCCGCGGTGCGCGCTGCAGCCGTGTCGGTGCTGGCTCGCTTCGGTGCCCAGTGTCCCGACCTGCTACCAAACATCCTGGTGCTGCTACAGCGCTGCATGCTGGATACCGAGGACGAAGTGCGCGACCGCAGCACCTACTACCACGCGCTCCTCTCCACGGGCGATGCCTCTCTCATTGCACGATGCATCCTTAACCCGCCCATGGTGAGTACACTGCTTCCTTCTCTCAGCGAAAATGAGCTGAACGTGATTCCTTCACTAAATGTGTTTCCTCGATTCTTGCCGTCTTGACCCAACCGAATACTCTTGGCGTTGAAATCTGGTCCCAAAGAGACACGTTATCACTAGAAGCTGAATGATATCGACTATCAGGTTAACTCTCCCTCAATCCGTGGTCTTCGTTCCCACAGTACTCGTTGTCAAGCCTAGAGCGCGCTCTGTTGACGTTCCTGGGTGGCGACACCAGCCAGCCCTTCGACGCCTCGTGCGTGCCCACCGCACCCCCGCCGACCTCTGCCGCCTCCCTTTCTTCTGCCTCGGCCTCTTCCATCACCGCCGCCATTTCCAACGCTCCCGACGCCGGTGGACCCGCCTCTACCCCGGCGCAGAGGCAGGAGGAGAGGAACATCTCGTCGCACGACAAGTGAGGCCAGAGAATATTACTGCGACTTTGATCGATGAGCTTACAAATATATTACGTTGCTATGCGTACGAATGATTCTATTAATTAGCATCTGTCACTAGTTACATTGTTATACGTCGTCTCAGGCTAGAAATGTTATCGCTGCATGTCAGCATCCAATGAACCGTTGTGTCGGGATTGTAGTTTCAACCCACTTCTGTCCATTAATTTAATCAAATTATCTACCACTGGCTCTGGAACGAACTTTTCTGCTCGTTCGTTGAGATTGTCACTCAGTTAAATCAATGCATCATCCCTTTTCCTCATCAGGTACGTGGAGCAGCTGTCGGCTATCCCAGCTTTCGCCAGCCTTGGCCCGCTGTTCAAGAGCTCCGCTCCTGTCGAGCTGACGGAGAGCGAGACGGAGTACGTGGTGCGCTGCGTAAAGCACACCTTCCTAGGACACATTGTTATGCAGGTGCGCCTAATGTATAGTGATGGAGCCTGGAGGTAATAGCGCCTCGCAATCACTAGTATAATATATCCATTAGGTGTACCCTCAGTGGTAGACAGTATACAAAATGCCAATATCTCAATTTATAGCGATTTGCTTAGCGCGCTTGGCTCTTGAAACTTCCAACAATTGCCACCCTATTGTTTCTGCAATCTTGCTCTGGCTCCTATGGTTCTCCTACATGAATAAAAATGTTTGGAAACCCGGTCCCTCTTATATAATCTAGTAATAAATTGGCAGTTGGAACTATTGAATCGTCAATCTGCAGCGCTGTCGTGTAGGAAGTTGCCCATAACTGCGGGATTCTGCGCAAACCTAAGCCTCGAGTGTCCTTACCTGATGCTATCTTTTTCTCGTCCCAGTTTGACACCACCAACACCCTGAATGACCAGTTGCTGGAAAACGTGAGCGTGGTCCTTGAGGAGGACGGCACTAGCTGGCAGATATTGCACACCATCCCTTGCCCATCCCTTCCATACTCCACGCCAGGCACCTGCTATGTTTTGCTCGCCATACCGCAGGATATCATGCAGACTACAGGTAAGGTGGAGGCGGCCTGTCGATGAAGCGCAGCTGCCAACGTGAAGCTCCCCACCTCATGTGTGATGGGACTTCATGCATGATCCTAGTTTCCCAGCACTCATTTTTCAGCTCACCTTATTGACGTAGACTTTAATACGCTCTATTCCAGACGTTAGACTTTGATGCGCTCTATTATAGCCGTTTTTCGCTGTGACGATCTCACTAAGCGTGTATTAGTAGTTTCTTGAATTGACATAACTGAAACGTGTTACATACGAGCGGTATTACTAGAAGAATGCTTCTGATGTGTAACATATGAGTGGTATTACTATGCGAATAACGATTCCAATGTGTAACATATTTGGGTTGCACCGAATACCGGTTAATGTATCCGGTCTATCCGACCGACTATTACTTAGATATCCCGCTGGATCCCGGATATTTAATTAAATCTTGAAAACATTTCATTGGAGTGTTTCAGTATCAATTGATTCGAGAGTGGCTTAGTTAAATATGACCTTGCAGGTTTCCTCTCTAATCATGAGTCTTGCTGATTATGACTCATCACATTCAGCTTTGCGGTTAATGCTTTCCTTGAAATAGTTCACTATAGCTGATTTGTTAGTAGAACGGGCACTAAAACTTGCCATGATTAGTAATTCATGAGGGAAAGTTATAAAGCTAACAACATACCTAACTGTATAAGTTGAAAATAACTAATCACAAGAACTTTACAACTAAACACAAACTTGAAATTTAACAAATTGAAAAATTTGAATTAAATTCTTTTATCAAGTTATCAATCTGGAAATCAGTAGAAAAAAAAATCAAGCAATTTAATTTTTTATTCCACAGGATTAAAAGTTATTTAAAATAATTCAACCGGATATCCGGTCATGCAAGTTGGCCGGCAAACACACTCCCATGCATCCCTATCATATGAGTGGTATTACTTTGAGAATATTGGTTACAATGTGTTACAAATGAATCACTAAGAGAATATCGAATACAATGTGTAACATAGTGTTATTACTATGCGAATATTGATTCCGATGTGTACCATTTGAGTAATATTTTCATGAAAATATTGCTTCAAATTTTGACTACTTTTTACTCGTTGGTGTGTTGCAGGTTCATTCACTGCTACGCTGAAGTTCCAAGTACGGGACTGCGATCCGATCACAGGCGACCCTGAAACAGAGGACGGCTACCAGGACGACTACACGGTGAGTGACGGCATGGCTTGCTCTGGTGGGAACAATATGTATAGAGTTAACAGGTGGGCTGGACAGTTAGCATTTTTCAGAAACGGAGTGCGAGTGAAGAATGATTGTAAATGGATGATTTGACCTGCCCCTGATGCGCTTTCCCGCCCATGGCACGACATTAAGAAGCGGGATAACCTTCGTGGGAGAGGGCCCGAAATAATGACGCAGCAGAGGAAAACAAATGGAAGCGGTTGGGCCTTCCATCCTTTTTTTGCTAGTAGCTATAAATACATCTCTAAACAAGAATTATTCCAACCATTGCTTAGAATAATCTGTTAATGTTGCTTTAAATTAACGATCTGAACAATTTTGTTTTAAATCTGCCAACCTTTGATTATGTGTTTGGGTGGACCACACACATCACTCCTTTTCGGACTTCCTTCCGATCACCAATACGAGAATGTGTGCCCGAACTTACATGTTCCTTCCTGTCAAGTGCATAGCTACCCAACATAGGGTGTTAATTGCATAGCTACCCATCATAGGGCAGTTGTGTGACCTAGCCCTTGTCTGACTCCATTCGAAGATTATTGTAAGCTGTCTTGCAGTACTTAGGCTTGATTAAGATAAGACCGAGAGGGTCTATCTCAGTCCTTACTCCATTGGAAGATTTTTGTTAGTCATCTCGCAGTACCTTGACTTTATAGATATAAAACTGAGGGGGTCCATCTCAGTCCTTACTTCATTGGAAGATTTTTGTTAATTGTCTTGCAGTACTTTGACTTTATCGAGATAATTGTTATTTTCGACGGAGTTCTGACATTCTTAGTGAGCTCCGCCCTAGGGGGAGAAGCATATTGAGTTGAACGTTCGTCCATTTGGTCGTACTGCTCGCAGCAACTATGACGTACTTTGTTGGTTTGTTGCAGCTTGAGGACCTTGAAATAAGTGTGAGCGACCACGTGAGCAAAGCACAACGGAGCAACTTCGCGGCTGCTTGGGAGGAGCTCGGCCCGAGCTCCGAGCTTGAGGACACCTTCGCCCTGACCAGTCTGAGCACGTTGAGCGAAGCCGTTACGCAGGTCACCAGTTTCCTGGGCATGCATCCCTGCGATCGGTCTGACAGGGTGCCTGACGGCAAGAACGCGCACACCTTGTACCTCGCTGGTGGGTGGGGAAATAGGTCACCAATAACTACTACATAGTAATAGACCTTGACGGGCTGAAGAGTCAATTCTAGCAGTATTCCAAAATTGAATTTGCAGTACAGCTAGCCCAGCCTAGATGAGGTGCCCATCGTTCATTGGCTGCAGGATGCTGAAGGCTGTAACAGCGGCAATAGTCCTAACACCACATTTTCTCGGTAAGGGGGTGGATTAGTCTCCCAGTGTTTGTTGAGGCGGTTTTGAAATGGGTATAAGTTATTACTGTTAACCACATCCTGTGGTAAACGGTTCCAAATTGTTGGTATTTGATTGGAAGGAAGTTCTCTGCCACAGATGTTCTGGATGGTTTTAGCTGCAGTTCTTGTCCATTATTTCTGTTCCTTGATTTATAATCTTGGTCAAAGTGGCTTTTAGGGCTAGCTATAGTAAATTCGTTTAGGTATTTGAAGTTTCCTATCAACTGACCTTTAAGTCGTTTCCTTTCAAGTGATACCTGTTTAAGTTCATCAAGTGCGGTGCTGAACACGTTCCATTTTGTTAATATCCCCTCTTAGGTGAGGGGACCTAAATTGTACCGCAAATTCCATTTGAAGCCTGACGATTGAAGTATAAAACTAGAGCACGATGCCCCTGGACTTGTAGTGGAAGTTCTGGATATAAAGCCAAGGACTCTATAATGCTTTTTTTGTAGCTAACTTCCACTTGGTTCTTCCACATGTCTAAAAAAAATTCCGTAGCATAACATACTGGTCATTCCGTCAGAAAACTAATGTTTATCCTAAGAATGAAGACGTCTTGTTATCACTATCGTTTCCGACTTCTTCGGTTCACCATAATAATCAATAACCTCGTACACCGTCTTATACCCAACAGGAACCTACCGCGGCGGGCACGCTGTGCTAGTACGGGCCAAACTGGCGCTGGCGGACGGGGTGGCCATGCAGCTCACCGTCCGGTCCACAGACCCCAACGTCTCGGAGGTGATAGCGTCCGCAGTCGGCTAGACGGAGGCCGAAGATTTCTCGGGCTGCACAGTGACCGTTACTGTGGGGGGAGCAGGGGTTAAGCAACATGAACAGCCACCACTGCTGATAGCACTTTGAGCAATTCGTTGCAAGCATTACTTCAATGTTTCAACTATTGAAATATAATTCAGTTCCATGTTGCCAGACTAGCAGCTTTAATCATCCCCGTTAGTCTGCTTGCTGAAGGTCATTCTATCCGGAGCTCGTCTTGCATGAGAACATCGCTTATTCTTTAGTTTATGCATGTATATATATAGGA
>SDVV010022789.1:0-12877 GCA_016164225.1 Gammarus roeselii | reverse complement strand
ATGCTGTTGCCAGTGACGCTGGCCATAGCTATCAGAGGAAGCCCCTGTCAACTGCATGATGCTGTTGCCAGTGACGCTGGTCATAGCTATCAGAGGAATCCCCTGTCAACTGCATGATGCTGTTGCCAGTGACGCTGGCCATACTTGTCAACTGCATGATGCTGTTGCCAGTGACGCTGGCAATAGCTATCAGAGGAAGCTCCTGTCAGCTACATGATGCTGTTGCCAGTGACGCTGGCCATAGTTATCAGAGGAATCCCCTGTCAACTACATAATGCTGTTACCAGTGATGCTGGCCATAACTATCAGAGGAAGCCCCTTTCCACTCCATGATGATGTTGCCAGTGACGCTGGCCATAACTATCAGAGGAAGCCCCTTTCCACTCCATGATGATGTTGCCAGTGAAGCTGTCCATAGCTATCAGAGGAAGCCCCAGTCAACGGCATGATGCTGTTGCCAGTGACGCTGGCCATAGCTATCAAAGGAAGCCCCTGTCAACTGCATGATGCTGTTGCCGGTGACGCTGGTCATAGCTATCAGAGGAAGCCCCTGTCAACTGCATGATGCTGTTGCCAGTGACGCTGGCCATAGCTATCAGAGGAAGCCCCTGTCAACTGCATGATGCTGTTGCCAGTGACGCTGGCCATAGCTATCAGAGGAAGCCCCTGTCAACTGCATGATGTTGTTGCCAGTGACGCTGGCAATAGCTATCAGAGGAAGCCCCTGTCTACTGCATGATGCCGTTGCCAGTGATGCTGGCCTTAGCAATCAGAGGAAGCCCTGTCCACTGCATGATGATGTTGCTAGTGACGCTGGCCATAGCTATCAGAGAAAGCCCCTGTCAACTGCATGATGCTGTTGCTAGTGACGCTGGCCATAGCTATCAGAGGAAGCCCCTGTCAGCTGCATGATGCTGTTGCCAGTTACGCTGGCCATAGCTATCAGGGGAAGCATTGCCAACTGCATGATGCTGTTGCCAGTGACGCTGGTCATAGCTATCAGAGGAAGCCCCTGTCAAGTGCATGATGCTGTTGCCAGTGATGCTGGCCATAGCTATCAGAGGAAGCCTATGTCAACTGAATGATGCTGTTGCCAGTGACGCTGGCCATAGCTATCAGAGGAAGCCTATGTCAACTGCATGATGCTGTTGCCAGTGACGCTGGCCATAGCTATCAGAGGAATCCCCTGTCAACTACATGATGCTGTTGCCAGTGACGCTGGCCATAGCTATCAGAGGAATCCCCTGTCAACTACATGATGCTGGCCAAAGCTATCAGAGGAAGCCCCTTTCCACTGCACGATGATGTTGCCAGTGACGCTGGCCATAGCTATCAGAGGAAGCCCCTGTCAACGGCATGATGCTGTTGCCATTGATGCTGGCCATAGCTATCAGAGAAAGCCCCTGTCAACTGCATGATGCTGTTGCCAGTGACGCTGGTCATGGCCATTAGAGAAAGCTCCCGTCTGCTGCGTGACACTTTTGCCAGTGATGCTGGAGTTGTGGCTAAAACGGAATCAATTTTGACTTCAGTTGGCTTAGCAGAAGTTTACCTCTGCCTCCACCGTGATGCAATTTTCAGTGTGCTCTGAAACATACTGCTAAGGTCAACATTCGGCTCAGAAAATCACTGACACATCAATTGGATATTACATCAAAGCGATCATTGACTATTCTAAACTTATTTTAATTCCCATAACCTATCCTAGAACGAGGGTGGCGAGCTAGAAACGGATGACACCTGAATGAATGTCCTACTGAAACAATGCCTTTATTCTGTATTTACGTGAGAGAATCCGGATATTCCTAAGCATCAGGATATCATAGCGAAACGACGAATCGAAGCCCTCATCGCAGTTATTTCATCCCCTAGCAAAGTGATTAAATATTACTTCGACAGGGGATAGTTGAAAGTCACCGAAATCTCCTGGTACAGACCAAGTTTATCCCGGAATACTGATAAAGACTACGAACGAAATCGCAGAACGCCTAACCAACATTTTCACCCAATCCCTCAAAAATTAGGCCAACGTTACTCCAATTGGAAAAAAATAGGACAAAATAAGTCCCAGTAATTACCTACCAATGAATCTTGACTAAATTGTTGGCAAATTGATGGAAACTTTGACTACAGATGCAATTACGGAATTCATAGAAACAAGCAGCTAATAAGTGACTCTCAGAATGGCTTTATTCACACTCGTTCCTGTTTTACGAACCTGGTACTTATTTTCAAGTATATAACTGAAATTTACGACACGAAATTTGTAATCGTTATCATCTACCTTGGTTTCCGAAAAGTTTTCGATAAAGTTCCTCAAAGTCGCTTAGTTTGTGAATTGCACATCATCAGTATTCGAGGTGATCTAAGTAACTGGATAAAATGTAGGCTCACGGACAGACGAACGAGTCGGGCTTAACGGAGCTTCCTTCCCTTGGGGTAATGTTACAAGCGGCGTGCCTCAATGATCCGTTTTAGGTCCAGTCCTCTTTATAATATTCATGTACGATCTCAGTAGAAGCGTGCTATCCAGCATTAGCAAGTTTGCAGACGATACTAAGCTAAGAGGAAAAATCGTAAAAAGGAGCCAGCAATGTAACGATGCCGCTAATCAATAAATAAAAAGAGAGGCATAATATCCAGAGGTATCTCGTACAAAAGCAGGCACATCATTCTTCAGTTGTACGATGTATTCATTCGACCACATCTCGAATATCCAGTCCAATTCTTGTCTCTAGATCTTAGAAAATATCTTGTCAAATTAGAGAAGGTTCAACGTTGAGCAACCAAACTCATCCCCTAGCTAAGCAATGAATCATACCGAATAAACCAGGAATAAAGGATACAAAAAACGTTGATAAGCGTTTCACACTCGACGTATTGAGTTCTTGAGGAATGGAACAAACCTCCACGAAAAGTTGTAAACACAAATACAATTGAAACGTTCAAGTCACGGCATAACAAATTTGACCAAAAACCTCGCTAATTAGCGTTCACTTTAGAAACCGTGTCCGGCATTTGTACCAGCATATTCGTTACAAAAAAGTAAGTGTCCGGCATTGACACCCGTTCGGTCAAAATGGTGTCCGGCATTGGTACTGGCATGGCAAAAAAAAATCAATATTGGTACCACCTCGTTTCAAAACGGTGTCCAGCAATGACTCCGGTCAGCATTGTTTTAACGAGGAACGAAACTGAGACTATCTCAAATCAACATCGCGAGTGGGTGTCTCTCTCTTCAGGTGTTGATTGCTGTCCTAATAAAACCTTCCCCTCTTGACCGTTGAATACAGAAATTACAGACCCGATGCTCTCTTTGACTTTCTACTTCAAAAAACCCTTACTATCAAAAGACAACTAGTCAAAAGGTAACCTATTTCTTGTTTTCTTACACTTGTGAACACTTTAAAATCTATACTCAAGCTAATCTGCGAGTATGTATGTACGTTGTGTATAACTATTATAATACTCTCCAAGACCTTTCTCTGCAGTGTTCGAGCATTTGTGTGGTATAGAATTGGTACGGTTTTATCGTGCTACGTCATCACTATTATGTCTAAAATCGTAGGGCAAAGTTTGTAGAAGCCGTTAGTTCAAAACACAATCTTGTTCAGCAGAATGTTTCCTTATCTGGATAGATTATTCCGTGTTATCCATTCATAATGCATACTGTCTTCAATCGGGCAAGATTGTTAATAGGACTTATCTCCGTCAAATTCCTATGTAAAAAGAATCTGGTTTTGAAGATTATGGGTGCGTTATAGTGTTGACGTACAGAATCTGGGTTTGGAGATTATTTGTACGTTATAGTGTTGACGTCAAGAATCTGGTTTTGGAGATTATTTGTGCGTTATAGTGTTGCCGTACAGAATTCACTGACATGACAATTCTTTATGACATATACGGTTCCATTTTGGCTGAGCTTCTATGATGATTTAGTGTTCATTTAGAGCCGGGATCATTTAGCACCAGGAAGATGCCCCTTGGTGTCATTTGGTCGTACTTTTCAGTCTATTGCTGCTGGCCGATTGTCAATGAAAGCTCGTTACCTATCGTTACCGCTGTGCCCCTTGGTGTCATTTGATCGTACTTTTCAGTCTATTGCTGCTGGCCAATTTTCAATGAAAGCTCTTTACCTATCGTTACCCCTGTGCCCCTTGGTGTCATTTGGTCGTACTTTTCAGTCATTGCTGCTGGCCGATTGTCAATGTAAGCTCTATACCTATCGTTACCGCTGTGCCCCTTGGCGTCATTTGCTCGTACTTTTCAGTCTATTGCTGCTGGCTGATTGTCAATGAAAGCTCTATACCTGTCGTTACCGCTGTGCCCCTTGGCGTCATTTGGTCGTACTTTTCAGTCTATTGCTGCTGGCCGATTGTCAATGAAAGCTCTATATCTATCGTTACCGCTGTGCCCCTTGGCGTCATTTGGTCGTACTTTTCAGTCTATTGCTGCTGGCCGATTGTCAATGAAAGCTCTATACCTATCGTTACCGCTGTGCCTCTTGGTTGTGAATTCTATTTTCTCTAATTGCATCCCTACTCCCATGACATCTAGACCGGGGTCAATGTTAATGACAGTTGCATACACAACTCTAAGGTGTGCATAACAATTACACGCACAGCTGGGACTTGTACAGTGAAATCGTATCCTAAATGTACTTTTTTTTAATCGAGCAAACTCAAACCTGCACGTAACCGTAATGCAGAGATCAACTCAATACTGTCCACTTTTCTCATTCGAATCAGGGAGCGGCGAATTTTTTTTCTAGTGTCATCTCTTTATTTTTAAAATTCAAATATTCAACATCTGTGACACTTTTGCTATTAAACTTGAACTTTCCTCTCCAAGAATTTTTTTCCAACAACTAATAGCCTATTAACATTGTAATGTGACTTCCTACACAACCCATCCCTACAAAGTCTCTCCAGGTAACACAGGTCTATAGCCCCGTCGTTCAGGTCAGAATTGACACTGGTCTCTGCGTGACGTCATGTCGCCATCACGCCTGATTGCGGGTAATTGGACGGTCGTTAGGCCTCAAAAGCAGCGCGATTGGCTGGAGACAGTGGATAATGATTGGGCATGATGAGTAGTTGTGTGCATGCAAGCAATCGTCAACAGTTATCGCACTTCTGTGAACTGTGCGAAAAGTTTAATCTAGTTAGCCTTGTTTTTAATGGTCCAAAGCGCAAGTTGATCTACATCAACAATACGGGCTCGTTTACGCGAGGTAATTCCTGCTATCAAAATTGGGCCCGCCGTACATTGCACTGTTGACGGGGCCCCGATTTCAGTTTAAGACATCCCTGATTGGGCCTCACCAGGACCTTATCATACTGAAAAATTGTTTCGTCATCCCCTATCTCCAGTACTTGTTGCGTGTTGCCTTCACATCTCGCTCGCTAATAGTCTTGCGAGATTCGTCGGATTAGTCCGAGAAACTGTCTTCGCAATTACCTACATTTCATTTTCAGATCTTACATGGAAGCAAGCTACTCTTCCAGTCAGTTCTGACAGTGGGCTTTCGAGAAGCCCTGAACATCGCCTCGCC
The DNA here is from genome assembly GCA_016164225.1 of Gammarus roeselii. Lineage (NCBI taxonomy): Eukaryota > Metazoa > Arthropoda > Malacostraca > Amphipoda > Gammaridae > Gammarus > Gammarus roeselii. The sequence goes on along the minus strand of SDVV010022789.1, from coordinate 7,323 downwards.
CAGCTTCATCTCATCTCTGTATTATTTCGGTCCCTAAGTTGAAGCCGTTCTGTCAAACGTTAACGCTTAAGCGACGACTAATGAACTCCAGGATGCAGTTTTGGCGTGGAAAGTTCAGCATGGAGAGGAGAAACTATCGTACCCCGAGGAACTGTTTCGTTATCCAAAAGTTTTCGAACACGGAAGAAGTCAGGGTGACTTTAGGGGCCATATCGTCGTGCTGCTCCTTGCTGCTTCCCGTCACGATAGCGGTTCTTGACTAGATGTTATTTGTCACTCTTCGGGTACTTCATTGGACCCTGACTTATTACACATTACTGTTTAGCTCAGATTTGGGGGTAGCGGTGTATTACACGCAGTTCTGCCGCTGATGACAGCGCATAGAAGAGTTAGGCACTGACTGGCTCTCTCCCCACACAGCGACGGTCATCATACAAAGCTTTTAGCTCCTAATGACATTATTGAACGAGCACTACGTAAAATTGGTTTTTGTACAATCCGTGAACCTGCTATTGATTGTGACGATGATAAGTGTCCTGACGATGTTACGGTTTACATTTTTTTTCTCCAATGGGAAAACCTTACAACCTTTTTTATGATTGCACCTGCGTAGGTACATTTGCAATGAGTTACATTCCTTACACTCCTCCCTAGGCTGGCAGGGCTGCAATGCAGCTTAGAACAAAAATGAATGAATATCCGTGACCGCTACTTTTGGAGCTCTCCGCTGTCGAGTCGACTGGTGTTATTGGTAGGTTCAGCGTCTCCTGATCCGCGACATTGGCCGACGGTTATCTGCCGCCTCTGGGGAGTCTCGCGAACCGTCCTGGTTTAAGCGAAGACAAGGACTAGCGGTGCAACGTTGCCGCGCTTTGGTTGTTCAATTAGCTTGAAAGCCTTTCACCCAGGGAGTGTTTAATCAGATCCGTGGCTAAGGTAGGAAGGTAGGCCGTAACGCCAGCAAGGAGATGGACGCTGTAGCAGACAGGGTTGAAGGCTACAATTCTCTGGCGTGTAGTGCTGGGACCAAGATCGGCCTGCTTCTCTTTGAGGGTCTTGTTGCAAATGCATACAGGAGGCATCGTTACGGAACTAAAGCATCACCGCCAGCACGATCGTGGATTGCGTGCGAAGGTTTATTGTAAAGCACCAGAATACCACGAGGCATCTCGTGAATAAACGTCTTTATTATTAAATAATTATTCTTATATACAGAGGAAGATCTGGATTTAGATAGGAATTAAGGTAAAGAACAGGCCGATGGACAAGGTGCTTCCTATAAACAAATTTAGGTTTAGAGAAAGATGTGTTATATTTTGAAGTGCTTGATCAACGATCTATTTATTGATTTATATCCTTCACTTAATACTATTTTCATTGCGCTTTTGTTACGTTGAGAGTTCAATTTTCAAGGGGTGCGGGAAATATAAAGAAAAAGATGTGTATGATGTGACTAGAAAATCATACGAGAGAGTTAATAGAGCAAAGGGGGAGCATAATATGATCCCCACAACTGTCGGGGTCAACGTGTTTACTCCCTTCAGCTGGAGTTCAACCCCTCACAACAAATGTTTGTTTTCTTATAACGACTTGCCACGTGATGAGGGTAAAAACACGCAGTACAGAAAAACTGGTCTGCTGGGAATAGGTAAGCGTATAGCCAGATATTGGCAGATGCTGCTGCATGTGATCGAAAAATGTACATGAAATTGAATCATGAATTTAAACTTGAAGTAGGCCTAAAGTATCAGTGCTACGAGGACGCCTGAGTGCAAATGACATGCGGAGAAGGATCAGTGGAGGCTATTTTTTTGGCCATATTATGGGTAAAAATATTTATTTGCGTCTTCTACTTCACAACTGTGCTTAAAGCCCATCTGTATAGTAATAGTCGAATCTGAAAAATACTGAACAAAAATATAGCAAAATTATTTAGTTGGATATAGAGTAAGGTTGAATTATAGTTTCAAACAATAAGATTTAGCTGAACACCATATCAAGTATTGTTTACTGAATAAGGGCAAAAAAAATTATGAGACTCATCTAAGGCGGTCGCCTGCTATACTTAAGCAAATAAAGAGAGAAAAAAATCAATGACCTAGCATTTATATATTTTTTCTCTGGTCCTCTACCATCGTCCCCGGATCGATTTCTCCTACCCCCTCTCACCCTCCTTCCGCAGTACTCTCCGTCCTCTTGGTTAGGAGGTCGATGTCTATTTCATGACAATGCTGCGGGTGTCCTGACTGTTCTCCTAAGGCCGCTCAAACAGTCCTTCTGTTGGGCTAGTTATCCCGTCTTACTGTCGCGCTTGGGCCCACTGCAGCACCGGCTAATGAACGGCTACAGGCCTTCATTAACCGGCCAAGAACACTAGTGGAAGGGTGCTAATGAGCCTCGTTAAGTTCCAGGGATGGGTACCCGATGGTGGGAGCAGCGGCACATTTTGGGACTCCTGGGACAAATGTTGGGTGTGGATGAAGGAACCAATGTCAGATCTGTCTGATAATAAAAATGGAGGGTAAAGAGCGGCCAATGTTGCGTCTACTGGAACTAATGACTAACAATGATTATTGTTGCGTATAATGAAACTAATGACTAGCAATGATTCTTGTTACGTATAATGAAACTAATGACTAGCAATGATTATTGTTGCGTCTGCTGAAACTAATGACTAGCAATGATTATTGTTACGTATAATGAAACTAATGACTAGCAATGATTATTGTTACGTCTACTGAAACTAATGACTAGCAATGATTATTGTTGCGTCTGCTGAAACTAATGACTAGCAATGATTATTGTTGCGTATAGTAAAACTAATGACTAGCAATGATTATTGTTGCGTATAGTGAAACTAATGACTAGCAATGATTATTGTTGCGTATAATGAAACTAATGACTAGCAATGATTATTGTTGCGTCTGCTGAAACTAATGACTAGCAATGATTATTGTTGCGTCTGCTGAAACTAATGACTAGCAATGATTATTGTTGCGTATAGTGAAACTAATGACTAGCAATGATTATTGTTGCGTATAGCGAAACTAATGACTAGCAATGATTATTGTTGCGTATAGCGAAACTAATGACTAGCAATGATTATTGATGCGTCTACTGAAACTAATGACTAACAATGATTATTGTTGCGTATAGTAAACTAATGACTAGCAATGGTTATTGTTGCGTCTACTGAAACTAATGACTAGCAATGATTATTGTTGCGTCTACTGAAACTAATGACTAGCAATGATTATTGTTGCCTATAATGAAACTAATGACTAGCAATGGTTATTGTGGCGTAAAATGAAACTAACGACTAGCAATGGTTATTGTTGGATCTATATGAGGGGGGGGAGGAGGGGCGAGCATTGGGTCTTCACATGTCAATTGATAGCCCGGGGAACGACGGGATACAGGACACAAACAGAACCAACCCGAACAGCGGAAGAGAGCATCACTCCTCAGACAGCATCAGGAATGGGCGTATAGTCGACGAAAACGCGGTAATAGGCGCTCGATAAGGAGTCCGAGCAATGGTAGGGAACGTAGTCACTAATGCATGAAATTAATTTTCTCCAAGTTACAATGAAGACAAATGCATATGACATTATAGGATTCAACGAGTCATGGCTGGACATGAACGACCAAAATTTCCCGTCGGAAAACAGTTTCAAGACAAAGGAGGGTTACATATGCCATTGTTCAATACATAAAAAGACTACAGCAACAACTACACATGAGACAATCTATGAAGACATTATGCCGTCTGGACGGATCACGCTGAAAATTGTACTAGTGTACCGAAATCCAATAATAATAGCAGCGAAATATGTCCTACATGACGAACTGGACAGTATAATCTCACCCAACCAAAGAACGCTGTAAATGGGGGACCTTAACTTACCTGACATCAACTGGGCAACTCGAGAAGCCCAAGGACGGCGGGGTGGCAGGTTGATGCGACTTGTCTGTGAAAATAACCTGAACAATACGTGGAAGAACCAACCAAAGGATCGAACATATAAGATCTTGTATTATCAACAGAAGATGAATAAATTGATCAGGTAACAGTCCAAGGAAAACAGGAGATCATGATACGTGATCTCCTGATTTCCTGTACGTGAACATAAAGTCCACATAAATAATCCTTCTCAAGAATTCCCTTGAGCACATAAACAGTATGACAGAAGATTAAACAAAGTGGTCAGAAGCTCATAGATAAATAGATTGATGTAGCTGCAATAAAATGGTCAAGCATAATCCGAAAGCGTTTTATGCATGTGTAAATGAGAGACTAGTTCCTTACCTGCACGAACCAGTGCAGGTGCTCTAAAACCATCCAAGATCGACATATCGAATATACTCATCGGTTATTTTGGTAGTGATTCACAAATGAAGATACGAACAATATTCCAGAAGTAGATTTGTACGAAGAACTGGAAACAACTGAAAATATTAATTTCAACGTCAATGAAGCACGGTAGCAACAACTCATCTAGATGACCGACACCCATGAATGGAATAATGAAGAGTTACTGAGAAATCATGAACAGACAACTGGCATAAATATGTATCAGATATTCGAATACTGTAAGTATTAAAGTTGATTGAAAGAGATCAAACATTGTAGACATTTTCAAAGCGGGGAGCAGGCAACGGTCAAGTTATTACAGACCTATCGATCTCACCTACGTAAACGGTAAGGCATTGGAAATACTGATTTTAGCAAGAATAACTGGCATCCTAGAAATAAATTATCTGATCATGATCATCCAACATCAAAATGGCTTTACCAACACTAGATCCAAAGGGCTTTCTGATAGAGATTATAAACAAAGAAATTGATACATTGGACAAAAACTTAATTTAAAAACTTTTGGAACATCAGTTGCCGGAAAAAAAATCTGGAAACGTTTATCACATGATGTGATAAATAGCCAAAACCTCGAGTCAGCAATAAACAACTCAAAATCCTCTGGAAGACCAATTCACTAGCCTACTGAGTTAAAACGGTGGAAACACAGCAGCCGCAGAAGGAGGCTACCTTTGTTGAAGCATTGCAGCTCTGAAACTGCGCGGCACATCTAGGCTGGGCTAGTAGTAGTGCAAACTTGAAGTATTTCAAGACTGAACTCTTCATCCCGTCACAGGCCTTCTTCCTATACTGAACACATAGGGGAAATGTTGGGTACAATGTGATGAACATGTAAGAAACGTGGGATATGTTGGCCTCGCGCAGGCTTTGTTGGCATACGTGTAGTTTTGTTTTCCTGCACACGCGGGATATTCAAATTCTATTCATAGGACTGTTCATAACAGCATAAAATTCAAGTGGATAATAGAAGTACAAGCAGGAAATACAAATATAAACAATCGACAGTTAATGACATTGTACCGTAGGATTGAACAGCATTAAAGTTGTTTGCAGTTTCGGGAACTCTCTTCTCAATTATTTCCTAAAATTCTGGTTTCTAAATTAATAATACCCATAGAATTATACTGTGCCTATTGGAGTCAAATAATGTACTTGAAATAACTATAAACTATAAGGAAATGTCATTATAGAACGGATGTTCACTGGCGTTCTAATTCATTGTAACATTTTTTCCTTATAATTTTTTCAGCCTCTTGTTGCTGCACGGGTCAGTGCGCCACAAATCATGGCTGCGTCTCCCTACAGCCCATCCCACTCAGCCTCTTGTTGCTGCACGGGTCAGTGCGCCACAAATCACGGCTGCATCTCCCTACAGCCCATCCCACTCAGCCTCTTGTTACTGCACGGGTCAGTGCGCCACAAATCATGGCTGCATCTCCCAACAGCCCATCCCACTTAGCCTCTTGTTGCTGCACGGGTCAGTGCGCCACAAATCATGACTGCATCTCCCTACAGCCCATTCCACTCAGCCTCTTGTTGCTGTGTTATGATCGGCCTCCGCTGGCACATATTTTATAAAACTTGGCTAACCGAACATTACCATCGAGAAGTGCGTAGTGTGTGTCCTAGAAACAGTGTACGCCTTAGGCCTGTCAACCCCTAGCTTAAGTTACCCGAAGAAATCCCTTGCCCCTTGCATATTTTTAATTCCCCTCCGATGTTTGTTTAAAAGAAACAGGTGGTCTCCTCGCGGATCGTATAACGTAGGAGACTTTGACGAGTGAGGGCCATTTGCGCACCTTGTAAAACTCCGTGTGTTGGCAATTGTATAGACTAGATCCAATAACACTGTTTAGCTCAGTGGTATCATATATGGTGAACAATAGATGGGAGGAGCCTGTAATTTAGTTAACGGACTCAATTGTAGTGTACCAATGAGGTCTGGGCATTAGAACGCCCCGCCTCTTTAGATGGTCCAAAAATGTGAATTGTTCCCTTATTGGAGGAATTCTTCATACACCTACTCAAGGCCCTCCCATATTATTCAGGGCGCAGACCTGAAGTTGAAACAGAAGACAGAAACTTGCCATCAGCTACAGCCATCGGGCGGAGCTGGGACACTCTCCCGCAGCTGAAGCCTTCGGGTGTAGGCTTCTACTCTACCCTACGCTTGTCTTAAACCTAATACATTTCTTTTTGCTGTTCATTTACACTTTGGTCTCTTTGTGTCCGTTATGACAATCAATATTATATCAGTGCTTTATTGAGTTTACCTGTTGACTTGTTAATTTTCTTTATACAAAAAGACTATTCTAAAACCAATGTTTGATCATTCCTACCTTGCTTTTACCCGATTATTGCAACTTGAAAAGCTTTAACATAACAGCTGCACGGGACAGTGCGACACAAATCATTTCTGCATCTCCCTACAGCCCATCCCACCCAGCCTCTTGTTGCTGCACGTGTCAGTGCGCCACAAATCATGGCTGTATCTCCCTACAGCCCATCCCACTCAGCCTCTTGTTGCTGCACGGGTCAGTGCGCCACAAATCATGGCTGTATCTCCCTACAGCCCATCCCACTCAGCCTCTTGTTGCTGCACGGGTCAGTGCGCCACATATCATGGCTGCATCTCCCTACAGCCCATCCCACTCAGCCTCTTGTTGCTGCACGGGTCAGTGCACCACAAATCATGGCTGCATCTCCCTACAGCCCATCCCACTCAGCCTCTTGTTGCTGCACGGGTCAGTGCGCCACAAATCATTGCTGCATCTCCTTACAGCCCATCCCACTCAGCCTCTTGTTGCTGCACGGGTGAGTGCACCGTGCTATCGGGCAAGAAGAGGCATCTTCATTAATTGGAGACTTGCTTATGCAGGCTGAGTAGCTGGCTCGAACCAGTTTAAAAACTTCTTCACAGCGGGTACTGAGGAGGAGGCAGGTAG
>SDVV010022788.1:0-12878 GCA_016164225.1 Gammarus roeselii | reverse complement strand
ATATAGGACAACCGGTGGCTGATGCATTTAATTTAATTTAATTTGATATAATTGAATTAATTATTGCACTGATCCAAAGTAAAAATCAGTATCACGGTTTTTATTGTTTTTCAACCATATGGCTCATGGGCAAGTAATTACGTTGAGTGCCCCACGTTGGGAACCTCACATATCACGACTTTTGATGCAGGAAATGAGTGACACGCTACAACACACAACATCTATGCGTCCCGCCAATGGAAGAGTCTGTAAACAAAGCGCCTGCGCTTGTTGCCAGATTTGTCAGAATATTTCTCTGAATCATTCATTCCCTCTGATTCATGTTCCATGGCTTTTAGTGCGTGGTATATGAATTTATTTGGCTGAGTCATATTTGTTGCGCTGCAATTATAATTGTAAGCTGTTTGTACTGGCTGAACGAAATGTTTACTACCTACCGAGATATGCAACAATATCACAATATGTGATTGCCGAACCGTAATAGGCCTGTGATGCACATATAATGCGTTTAGTGTTATTTAAAATAATGTAGGGTCAATCAAGGACCTCTACATCCTAACATAACTGACAGCGTACTAAGATTTAGGTGCATTTTTACATAGTCTATAATAATCCTAGCCGACCTTAAATTAGGTAGAGATTATTGATGATTAATTCTAAAGATCATACGTACTGTTCACACCCTGTTTTTGTCTTTTAACTATCATGTCTATGAACGAACAGTACTCTGCTTTGTTTCTATTAGAATAAAAATCACGTCCAAATCTTTCTCATTAATTCCCCCCCCCCCGGTCAAGTATAATATATAACTTCGGCTAGAGAATCAGTCATACCTAAAAAGTTATAAGCATTTATGGTTTAGGGGATTGCCTCCTAGCCGGCTGATGATATGGACCCAAGGCTGTGTAATTAAGAGAGAATTTATGAGTAAATTTAGTTTATTGTTGAGATCTGATATAATGCAATTCAAATTGTAGCACCACATGAAAGATCCAAATAGTCGTTTTAATAGAAGGAAACAGTGAACGTGGTGCCGGATTACGTTAAATAATTAGCATCAGATAAATGAAATCACAATCAAACATAATGGGGCGAGGATATTATTGCCACGCGTTAATTAAAGCAATAAATAGTATAGTCTCCTGTCATAAAGGTTGTTTGTTCGTGTCGCTGTGGCTCAGGACATGAGAGGCGACAAGGACTTTGTCATCGTGGTGAGCCTGGCGGACAAGAAGAGAAAAAAAAACACTTTACTGACAGTTGTTGTACAACTTGTAGAATGCCTTATAACTAAACTCATCCAAAACGATCACCGACACTGATCGAGCAGAGAACGAACACTAGAAAGTGGGAGAACGAACATGTGTAACCTGTTGCTGCGTCTGATGGAGGCAGAGTGAGGGTTAGCCTCGCGGTCGAGACTGCGCGTCTGGCCTTGCCGACACCTGCTTAGCTACAGCCAGATAGGGTAGACTGCTGATGTAGCTGTGCCAATTATTCGCTATTTCTAATGCAAAACTTGTCTCCATACGTTTTAAACTGTATAGATGTTGCTGTTTTTACCTAAGGCTAGTAATGGGCAAAAAATATTAACATAATTTGTCTGTAATTCTTAATTTAAAAACTTTCCTTTAATCCTGGACTTACCTTTCAAGATCCCTGTGCCGCTTCCCATATGCTGATTTGCTCGCGTCAGCTCCTTGTTGCCGCTCTTGACGTTGATTGACCGGCGCCACAAATCCTTGTTGCTGAATGGTTCTTTGCAGTATACGCCGGGAACTTTGAGCCAGAGTCCCGCACTGCTGGATGGCAAGTTGACGTGCGGCGGGATTACCACCGCCAGAAGGAAAACTGCAGTTGATGTGCGGAGGGATTCCCGCCCCCAGAGAGAAAACTGCATCTACGATACATTTTCAATGGACGTTAAAGAACTGGTCATAAATATAATTCCTTAATCTACAGGAAGTGAACTGCGCGTTAGCTGACGCGAGGAAGAGAAATGTGGAACTCGACTTCGCGAGCCCTTACAATAGGAAAGTTGACGTGCAGAGGGATTTTCGTCACCAGAGCAAACTGCATTTATGGCACATTTCCGATGCAAGTTAATACAATGGTCTAAAATACAATACCTTAATCTTTAAAATAAATACATTATTTATATGAAGCGAATCATACAATAGTTGATGTGAGGGAGAGCAATGCAGAACTCGACTTCGCGAGCCCTTACAGTGCAATGGTTCTTCCGTTACCCGTTACTGCGGTGTGTTTCCAACATGCTTGCTCGGTGATTTCTGATAAAAAAATATTCATTCGTCTTATTTAACAATGTCACAGCTTTGTATTTTGTGGTTCCGGAATCCTTAGTAACGTAATAATTCCTTGTTGTGCGATGTTTGTTTGTATATGACTGTATCAACCATTTCTAGGTAGTGTGTTCAATTCATTGTAATGCTACTATAAACGTTGATATATACAATATTTCTAACTCTAAATTTACATATTTACTACTACTTACACTACTGATTACATATAAACGACAGAATGTACATATAGTTATAATTTTGGGTTGACTGCGTGAATGTAGTGTGATTGCTGATCACTACAACTACTACTACTACTACTCAGCTGTTGAACTTGAACGCGTCTGCGTGGTAAATTGACTGAATTCTTCTTGGTCGAGAAAATTAGGTTTCTTATGATATTTTTCAATCATTTTCTTCTACAGAGTGATTTCTGAAAAAGTATCAACAGATTGTTCAACACTAACACTAATGTAGCTAAAAGAAGTGATGAAAGTTTTTTGGTTGATGGTAACTACTCGGTTAGTCGCCAGTTTTGTAAAGTCACAAAGTTTTGTAAATGAAGTCCACTGATTTAGTGAAAGTTTAATTTTGATAATAGTAGTAGCTTCTTGAGCTGTAATAATGAAAATAAATTTAATTGACGCTTGTACTTCCTTTTCATGGTACTGTAGATATGTATCAAATTAAAAGGTGAATTCAATTGTATTAGCAATAAACAAACCACATGGGACTTAGCCCGTATTGTGGTTTAATAATATTCTGATTCCCAAATTATTATTATATGTGGACTAATGCAAAATAGAATTTTGGGAAAATACCTGAATATGGTTGAGTGCTGGTGAACTTTTGCGTTAGCAATAACACTTGATGTGTATAGTGTTATTAGGATTATGGTAGGGTCAATTGGGGACTTCTACAGTATAAAAGGTCTAGTGCACTTTTAAAACCCACCTAACTCGCTGCTGTCTTCTCATTAAAAGACTAGTTATTGTTCGACGTCACGGTAAATGAACTTATACAACGAACCTGGACCTGGAAATTACGAAATCCTTCAAAACGTGTACATGTCATCAAATTGCTATTATACAAGAAATAAACTAGAATTAGTTGCCATGAATACCATATACATCAAATTAACATGACATATTGTCGAACGCAAACACTCAAGCTAACGAGGAACGGAAAATCGTGCAAGGCTATGAAGCATCTCTAGTTAACAGTTGGAGATTCTCGGTTGCGTATGTATAGTTGATCGGTATCAGAAGAAACGCCTTAGGTGGTCTCTGAAAATCTGTGCAGCTGTGTTGTGCGTATAAAGCAATCTCCTACTAGCATCAACCGGGGTGACTGGTGACTCCCCGCATTGCCCCCATACTTTGAAATAACTCAAAAAGTATGTGGCTTAATAGGAATACGTTAGTATTTACAGTGTGTATAGCTACTATCATGTCCATGAAGCACCGTAAGTTTCAACATTCTATCATCAACCAACGTAAGGTTATTTTTGAAAAAATGTATGGTAAGCTATTGCCCCTAAAGCCCTAATTGGGGGTGATTCCCTGCAACCCCCTATTTAATGATAATTAAAATACAAATTTAAAATTTGAGAGTACCAATAGCAAGAGCATACCTATATTAGTATGTAAGGTCCTTAAAAATTACCAATAAATATTAATAACGTAAAGTATTACGCCTTTAGAGTGTAAGTTGAGGGGCTACCGGCCGGACCCTTTAGCACAAAAGGGCTAAGTTGTGTGAATGTGAGCGTGTGAGGGTGTGAGGTGCGCCTTGCCGTCGGCCACCCCCCTTTCTGGGGGATGCGGCCTAGTGTCTGTATCTGTATGTATTACGCCTGACAGGTATTTTTTGATGCTTGTCTTCTGCTGCCATTGTTCTTGTCTGTCATTTTTTTTTTATGAAAACAAAGTTTTTCTCCAATAATTGCAAACTAACTTTACTGGAAGTCCAGGGTGGAAAAGTACTTATATCAGACATATGCATTACTTGGCAGAAATCTTGCTTACAACTCGGCAAGGATATTGACCTCAATAACTCCTTGTATATTCTCACCAAGGTGAGAAAATTGAAATTAATGCCTTTATTATTGAACTTTGCCAACTTTATGCAGCAACTCTGCTGCAATTTGTTCTACCACTAAACTCTGCCGCAAGGATCTAAACTTAGTGGTATTTTCTAGTTAACTAACTACTATCAGAAATTCAAAGTGGAGGAGATAATGTCTCCATTATTCCAAAGAGGCTTGTTCACTATCGTTGCGTTTCATTTGTCAGGCAGGAAGGGATTCCGCAGCGCGCATGTTCAGTAGTTCAGTATCTCGACTGCAGCAGAAGTGGGAAGGTCTGTGCTACTCCACAGTCCACAAATATGCATATAAACCTACCTCTCCCCCCTCTCAACCACTCCGCAGAAAGAGTTATTGCATCTGTACAAAACTTGCAGCCGCAGCATTATCTGTTAATTATATGCAACTCCGTGGTCAATATATTTTCCATAACGCATCAAGAATCACTATATGTAGTTGATTTGCATTGGACATTTCCAGTCTGGCTAGAAGTTATTTCTCCATATCCTGAAATAATTATGACCATAAAGTATCAGTAAATGAGCAAATATTACAAAAGAACAATATCTAAAAAAATATATAAAACAGGTATGGAAGGTATATATCTCATAAATTCTATGGCAAACTAATTGCATTACCTTAAATACAAGGCATCCTAGGTAAGGAATCATTACCCTATTATGAAAATATAATAAAAGTTTGTTTCAAGGTGTTGAACAGAAGTCAACATCTAGGCCTAGATTTGTCACCATGTGGGTTAAGTGTTGGGTCATTATAAAATTAGCTATGAATTTTGAAATTAGCTCTTAGCGTCAACCGGAGTGACTCCCTGCATTTTGCGCACACTTTGAAATAACTCGAGAAGTACGCGGCCAAGAAACTTCATATTTACGGTGTGTATAGCTACTATAATTATCATGAAACACCGTAAGTTTCAACATTGTATCAGCAACTTAAAAATAGTTATTTGCAAAAAACCATGTGGCAAGCAATGGCCCCAATCGAGGGTGACTTCCCGCACCGAACTGTGTGACTTCCCGCACCCCTCATTTATCAATAATTGAAATGCGAAGGAAAAGTTTGAGAGTACTAATCAAAAAAACATGCCTATATTAGTATATGTCAGTTGCTAAAAATAAAATATTAAGTAAAATATTATGTCTGTGACAGGTGTTTTTTATGCTCGTCTTATGCTGCGTCATACCAGACTGTCAAAAGATCTTTTTTCCAGATTTTGCCGCGGGAAACTAAGTTTTTCTTCAATAATTGCAATCTAACTTTACTGGAAGTCATTTCTCCACATCCTAAACTAATTATAACCCTAAAGTATCAGTAAATGAGCAAATATTAGGATTTTTTTTTTTTTTTAATAATATGATAGAACATGTGAAAAATGTATTTTGTCATTTCTATAGCAAGCTTATTGCGTTACCATGAATACAAGTCATGCTAGGTAAGGTATTGTTATCTTGATATGAGAATGTGATGAAAAATATTGTTCCTGGGCATTAAACATAAGTCAACACTTGGGCCTAGACTTGTCACCATGTGTTATAAACATAGGGTCATAAAATTAGTTACGCATTTTAAAATTAGCTGTGGTGTCATTATTGTGGGTCATTTACTCCCAGATGTCATTATATGTGCAAAAAATTGCATTCAACTACTTTTCATTGAAGAAAAACAAAGATATTTAATAACAAAATAGGTGCGGGCAGTAACCCCTGATCGTTTTTTCACCTGGGGCGACTCCCCGCAGTTGTATATTTGTACATATCTACAGAAGTTTACATTTTTTCCAAAATCCTTTCTATGTAACAAACTACATCTTATTCCAAGTATCAACACCAAATTTGGTCCTTATTCAATGGGAACTCTAGACACAGCATCAAAGTTTGCGGATCGTAGATTTTTCCGAACCAGAATTATCAGGGACCTAAAAAACGCACCTTCACTTTGGTGATTTTTCATAAATTCTGTGCGCAAATCAAATTTATATAAGTATCTGATACTTACTAACAAAGATCTGCTCTTTCAAGCCCTGTAGTCAAACGGTGACATTTCCAACGTCTTGGTGGACAAAAGGGGGGTGCGGGCAGTCACCCCGTGTTTCCGATCGCTGGGAGTCACCCCGGTCAACGCTATGTCATTATTTTTGGTCATTTACTACCTGATATTATATATATGTGTGAAGAATTACATTTCATTACTTCTCAATGAAGAAAAATAAAAATATGTAATAACAAAATAGGTGTGGGGAATCACCCTTGATGGTTTTTTCAGCTTGGGTGATTCCTGGCAGTAGTATATTTGTATATATCTACAAAAGTATACATTTATTTTCAAAATCCTTCTTACACAACAAACTACTACTTATTTCAAGTATCACCACCAAATTTGGCCACAATCCATCAGAAACTCAAGTCACAGGCCTGGCCCACTGCATCAAAGTTTGCTGAACATTGATTTTCCCAAACCAAAATTATCAGGGACCCAATTTTTTTTAATTCTGTGCAGGTATTGAATTTCTACAGGTAGCTGATACTTACTAACAAAAACCCTGCTCTTTCAAGTCCCGCAGTCAAATAGTGACATTTCCAACATTCTGGTGCCTAAAACGGGGGTGCAGAGAGTCACCTCGGGTTGTCGACCCCAGGGAATCACCCTCCTAGACGCTACTCAATATTTTACAATATGAGTTAATTGAATAGATCAAAAACTAGTGGACTTGCTTGTTCCAATATATCAAATGACAAATAAAATATCAATTTAAAAATGTCAAAATGTTGATTTGAGGGCTGACCTTGAGGCAATGCTTGAATATTAGTTGTTGGTAGTTGGCCAGCAACATCTGTTTATCAACAAGATCGACCCTACAGCTGAGTTGTTCTTTATGTTTGTATTTTTGCTTGAGTGCTGCTATGCGTCGAGGATGCTGCTATTGGTATTGAAAATGCAAGTAAATTTCCATATCTACAAATGAGTAATGGTTCCACTTGAAGGAACATTATAACTGTCAAAAAATCAAGATAATCCCATTATAAATTAAGTATTTCAGGAAGATGACATGATGAAACAAATGCCTTGAAAAGCAATGGCATGAGCAGCAATTGTGTACAGTAGACATCTACCAATACTGTGGTTGGAAGACATCATAGCAGTCAATTCTGAGAGGGACATCAATCTCCTGAAGATTTTTTTTTGGCCAGCTGTTCGGTCCAACTAGTGTCATCCTTTTTATCTTACCAACTTCCAGAGCAAATAATCAGCTGCTAGACATGCCAGCCTTAATTTTCTCATTGTGCTGACCTTGCCTGCTCAATTACTTTTTTTGGGGTGAGATGGAATCCATTGTCAAACAAATGCTAACCAATGGCCATTGACTATCTGAAGAAACTGCTAAGCAATGTTTTGACAGAAATGTGCAATGAGAAAGGGTTTGATGTGCAGTTGCAAGCTTCCAAAGAATGGTTCAAATCTGTACTCATTGGAATGGGACCCATTTCAAAACTGAAATTTATTTTCTGTCATATGATGCATTAATGGGATGTCCACATGTTATGATCTGTTCCATTTATTCTAAGTTTTAAATGTTTGATATTTATTTTAGTGGTTGAATTGTTGAAAACTTTGGTGTGCCCTGTAGCTACATAAATTCATGAATAACTAGGTGGGGAAAATTTTTGCTGTACATTGCAAAAATGGAAAAATAGTTAGCAAATTTGATACCTAGCTATATTAAGAAAAACAATCTGTTATTAGAATAATTAAATAGCTCCTGTGACATAATTTTATTTATATTCAATTGGCCACCCATCAAACTACAGTGCTATGAAGTGAAAACATTTCTAGTGTATGCCTGGCAGTTGACCCAGCAATGGGAACTTATTACATGCTTGTCATCTTTATATAGTATGAATCTTGATTTTATCATGGTAATCATACCAAGAAAGCACTGGGAAACATTCAACCACATAATTCAACTTTATGAAGCAAGTAGCTCTAAACTATCCTCATGAATGGCTTTGAAAACAACCCTGTGGTTAGTGCATAATGGATATGTATATGAGCACTTTTGATGACAATTCTCACCCCACAACCAACAACCATACACTGAAGTGCCTAACCAAGACTCTTGCAGTGTTACTGTAGCAAACATGTCAGCAACTTATGTATGCAACATGCACATGGCTCAATACATTGATGGTCTATGTATGCATCAATATCATACATAATTTGAAATTGATAAGGAACTGGTCTTGTATTAATTAATACATAGGTGTTGATGTGAATTTATATTTCTAATGTACACATCAAGACATCATGTAGTAGCATTGACCAGGGTGGAGGGATCTGTCACAGTAAACAATCTGAGGTGACTCTACACACCCTTGTTTTAGGCATTAAAATGTCAAATTTTGACTACTGTGCTTGAATGAGCAAATCTTTGTTGGTATGTAGCTATAAGCTACTTATAAAAATGTAATGTTCACGCATAACTTAGGAAACCTTGTCAAAGTGATGATGTGTTTGTCAGGTTCCAGAAAAGTTTGCTTCCAAGATGCTTCACTCTTATATCAGGAGAAGAAAGAAAGACTGTCCTTCTATTGGTCCTCTGAAGCTACCATCTGGGGAGGTTGTTGCTGGTCAGAGAGACATGAGTCAGCTTCTTGTGGATTCTTTTTCATCAGTTTTTGTGGGTGCTGATCCTGTTGGGCATTCCCTACTTTTCCTGGAAAGTTAGTCATGGTGAGATTTGTGTGACTAGGTATATATTATGTTTCCCAGGTTACGGATAGCTTAGAATCATCTTCTGCCCCTGGACCTGATGGTATTCACCCTGGTGTTATGAATTTGTGTTTTTGGCAAATGTCATTGCCATTGTCTTTGATTTTTGTGAAGTCATTAAGCCAGGGAGTTTTGCCAGAGGCTTCAAGGGAATCTCTTGTCAATCCTTTCTTCAAGGTGGGTTCAAGAAATAACCCTCTCGATTATCATTCTGTGAGTCTCACCTCTTTTTGTTGTAAGGTGCTGGAGCGGGTTATTGTGTCCCAGGTGATGTCTTTTCTGGAAGATTGTGGCATTTTGTCTAGTAGCCAATTTGGTTTCAGGGTGGGAAGGAGCACAGAGGATCAACTTTTGCTAACTTAAGGCAGTATTGCTGATGTGATCTTCCTGGATTTCTCCAAGGCATTTGATGTTGTTAATCACTCAGTTTTGTTGGGCTACTTGAGATTTGTGGGTATTCCTGGAGGATTGTTGGCCTGGATTTATAGTTTTCTGGTTATGAGGAAAATGTGCGTTTCTGTGGGGGGAGTTGTCAGCAAATTCCGGGGGGTGACAAGTGGGGTGCCCCAAGGCTTTGTGTTGGGTCCGCTTTTGTTTCTTCTAAATGTCAATCATGTTGCAGCAGGTATGGTTTGTGAGTGGAAGGCTTTTGCTGGCGACTCCAAACTTTATTTGAGTTTCCCACGTGATGTACAAGCAATTTGCCTGCGTGTGTCTTCTTTGCAGAGAGACCTGAACTTGGTACAGTCTGTGTTGCTGTCATGGAATCTCTTGTTGAACATCAATAAGTGTTTCTAAATGCGTACCTAAAGGGGTGATCTTGAATTGGAGCAGCTTGGTGATGTAATTGCTTATAATTTGAATGGTGTGGCACTCAGCCTGCTGCTTCCTGCAGGGACTTGGAAGTGCTTGTTGAGTCAAGGCAGCGGTATCATCTCCATGTGAGGAGTGCTGTAAGGAAAGCTTCCACACTTGTGACTAGTCTGCTCTGCTCAACTGTCAATAGGAGTTCTGTTTCCATAGTGTCCTTGTTTGTTACTCATATAAGACCCATCTTGGACAACTGCTCATGTGTGTGGGGTATTTGGGGGATCTGAGACTGTTGGAGTCAGTGGACCAGGAAGATTGATGGGCTGGGTGGTGTGAAATATGGTGAGTGGCTCTGACCTTTGCAGTTGTTTTCTGTGAAGGGGAGGTTGTTGCGTTTGAATCTGGTAAAGTGTTGAAAGATTTTTCATTGTTCTTTGGATTCAGGTTTGTCTGCTCTGTTTGGGAGAGCTCCACCACTCTTCCAAGCTGGTGGTGCCTTGCTGTCAGAGGGACTATAAACGCAGATTCTTTTATTCTCACTGTGTGCAGGTTTGGAACCAACTGCCTGCTAATGTGGTTCAGTGTGGTTTCCTTTGTGGCTTCAAGTGTTCTTGTTTGTTGCTCAAGGACACTTCATGTGTCCTTGTTTTTTACTTGGCTGAGGAGTTGGGAAAGGTGTTGTCTGAGCTTTGCTGAACCCAATGAAGATTTGATTTTGAGCTTTTGTCCGTGTTTCTGCCAGTTGTGTGCAATTGTTGACTGACTTCAGTATTTTTTTTCCTTGACCTATTAAGCGCATTCCGACTAGTGCCCTGCAACAGTTTTTGTGCCATGTTGTTCTTTTTGATTGATGGCGTGCCAAGGTTTACTGCCTCCCATGCCTGCATTGCACTGTTGGTGGGGCTGTGGGGGGCTGCAAAGGTGAGATACAAAGGTGATAACTACATTTTTTACAAAATTTGATGCTGTAGCTTGAGTTGTCTATTGACTGCTGCCCAATTTAATGGTGATTGCAGAAATGTTCTAGTTTGTTGCCCAAGAAAGATTTTTAAAAGAAATATATATGTTGGTTAACATATAGCTACAACAGAAAGTCACCCCATGTATAAAAATGGGGAGAGGGGGGGAACACATTTTATGTTATGAAATATTTTCTAATTTTTTTTAAATTGAAATGTAGCTACATAAATGTTATCTTCACATATTTAATGTCACCTGGAAGCATATGACCAGAAAATAGATAATACCATAGCTAATTTCTAAATTCATTAGCATAAACTTCTTTTGGACACCCAGGTGTGAACTCTTTTAAATGGCCTCCACATAAACTAACAATACCATATCTAGCATGCTTTTGTATTCATGTTACAACTATTAGTTTTCCATTGAAACAAAAAATACCTGCCTTTCTTTTTTTTTGTAGTATTTTCTGAACTATAATTTTACCTTAGTATTGTAACGAAACGAGGGATTGAATATGGATTGAAGAAGATAGGTACAGTGATAGTGAAGGAGGGTCAAGGCAAATAAAGGAGACAGGAAAGACATAGAGATTTATGATGGAATTGATTGCATGGGTAATAAATTGGATTATGGTTTATATAGTATATTTGTGAGTAATTTACACACCGTTGCTAGAGGTTTGTCATGTTCAAAGCACCACAGCCAATTCACAAACTAAGGTTCCCCACAACACCCTCAACAGGAATTTGGACTCATGGCAACTGATGATAGGTCTGTAACATTCATTCAGGTGTACACCAATGACACCCGACCTGGTTAGTCGCTTAACAGGGGTGGCTCAACCCACTGAGCCACTTCTGGTTGACCGCGGTCCTGTCCGGCTCAGGTTAGAGCCCTGACACAGCAAACAACTCAATCATGGCTCTCCATTACAGTCAACAATCTTAGGTCTGCATGTTGTCGGCTCCTTCCCAGTCCCAACTATGCATTTGAGGTAGGTTTTTAGCCTCCGTTGAAGTTGGGTAGATGATGTCCGTAGGCTCTGGTCTGCCTCTCCTGCGGGTCTCTTACCTTTTCAGCCCCCTGCAGCAGGACCACAGCAAGTGGGGAGCAGCAGAGCCGGGGGAGGGCAGCACAGCCATGCGCGCCAGTATGCTATTGAGAACAGCAATGTCAACACAGGTATAGGAACTGGAATTAGTGCGCACTATCGGCTATCACATGAACCATCCGCATGAATGACAAAAACAAAAACAAAAAATAAACAAATAAATTATAGAACAGCACACTGCACAACAAAGGAGCACACGAAGAAGCAACACATCAGGACAGACACAAATACACACAAACACACACCCTCACACGCTGCAGAAGAACTCACCCCAACCTAAACAAACTCAAACAGAATATCACCCAAAAACTCTGCAAGCAACCTCTTGAATGCAGCCAGGGAGTCTGACTCCACCACAGAACTCGGGAGGCTGTTCCACAACTGAACACGTCAAGATCCAAAGAATCTCCTCTTGATGTCCGTATTACAAGCCGGCATCAAAAGCTTATAGGGATGGCCCCGAGTTCTTGCATCAGGAGCTCTCCAAAAAATACCCCCAAGGTCGGCGCCACCATCCAACCTGCAGATGATCCTCCAGTATTTAATAAGGTCCGCCCTGAGAAACCTTCCTTTAATAGAGAATAAGCCAAGTTGCTTCAGCCTGGAAAAGTAATCCAACTCAGCAAGACCATCCACATTTCTTGTCCATCTCCTCTGCACAGACTCAAGCAATCTCAAATCCCCAAGAAAACCCACATTCCACACTGACCAACAATAATCCATGAGAGGCCTGATGTGCATCACAAAGAGGGACACCATGAAGTGAGGACTACGGCAAACGGTGGATCTCAGCAGGCTGCTGGCCAATCCGGAAGCCTTA
>SDVV010022787.1:0-12878 GCA_016164225.1 Gammarus roeselii | reverse complement strand
CGCACGTTGCGGCGCACGTTGCGGCGCACGTTGCGGCGCACGTTGCGGCGCACGTTGCGGCGCACGTTGCGGCGCACGTTGCGGCGCACGTTGCGGCGCACGTTGCGGCGCACGTTGCGGCGCACGTTGCGGCGCACGTTGCGGCGCACGTTGCGGCGCACGTTACGGCGCACGTTACGGCGCACGTTACGGTACACGTTACGGCGCACGTTACGGCGCACGTTGCTGGCCACTGAGCAACGGACGTTACGTCCTAGCGCTGTGTTATGCAGACACACATTACGATATCGTGCCGTGCGTTAGAATAAGCCTTTTCACCTCTATCCAAGGTCTATATTAAACATATCAAGTTGATCCATCTCTCTACAAAAATGTATTCTGAAGTTGAGGGCTTAGAAGAGAAGGGAAGTTACTGCATTTTTTTATGAAAACAACACAAAGAATCAAATGCTGTGAGCATTGTATACCACTCAGCTCATAACAACTGACCACAATTGGCGTTGGTGGAGACGGCTGTGTACTTGTTGGAGAGCCGTTTCAGGATAAACTCGTGCAGCTGCCACATGTCCTTCTCGTCGGTAGTATACAGCTTAGATGTCAGCTCCACCTGTGAAGAGTTATTGATACAGGTCGCAAGAGTTGTATAAGTCAACACGAGAAACAGAGGTCAACAAATGAGATATTTAGAATGGAATGTACAGAAGCTACGAGCGTTTATTAATGTCATGATCTCCTCTTTGGGCCATCCCCCACCTCGGTGTCACCGTCCCTCAAGCCGTCCATGTCCAGCTTCACCACCGCCACGGCGTAGGGGCGTCGGTACAGGTGGCACGAGCTCTTCCTGCCGCTCTCCGACACCAGCATACGGCCTACCCGCACCACCTGGCACACCACGTGCACCTCGCTAGAGAAGTCGCGAGCACCCAGGTCCTGCAGGGCAACAGGACAATGACGGCATGGTGAAGAATGAGGTCAGTGTGGTTATACCGATACAGACACTAGGCCGCATCCCCCAGAAAGGGGGGTGGCCGACGACAAGGCGCACCTCATACGCTCACACTCACATAACTTAGCCCTTTTGTGCTAAAGGGTCCGGCCGGTACCCCCTCAACATACACTCTGGGTCACGAGTGCAGTCCGAGGATCCGTCGTCAGCAGCAGGGCCCGACAGTTTTCACTGGTTTACCCCCGCCGCGTCATGATGTGGTTATGACTGAGGTCAAATCAGAGACGCCTCGATTGATCAAATTAGATCAGAGAGGTTTCGGTTGAGCATCACATCAGAGACGTGTCAGTTGGGCATCAGGTTAGAGACGCCTCGGTTGGGCATCAGATCTGTGACGTCTCGGCTGAGCATCGCGTCAGTGACGTCTCGATCAAGCAAATTATAACTGGAATACGGGCGAAGGACTTAAACACAAAACCACACACACGCCCTACATCGTCAGACCTGTAAAGCACAGTAATCATAAGAGTATCATACAACGACTATATACTGAACGGAAACTGTTTGCGATCGAACCGCGAAAGTAGCAAAAGAACTTTTTATAAACAAAGTGGGATGCGCTGGCGCACTGGCCCGGGCAGGAAACACGGATTATTGTAATGCTTTGCCTTGTAGCCGGGGCGCTAGAATCTTGCTGCCGTATCCACCGCGTGTCGTAGAAGGCGACTAAAAGGGCGCCCGTAGCCGGGAGTAGAATCGTGCTACCGTAACCCCTGCGTGTCGTACAAGGCGACTAAAAGGGGCGGAGCGAAGGGGCTAGGAACCCCGTTCTCTGTAAAACCCTTCCTCAAAGACGGCAAGACGAGCGGGGGGGAGGAGAGGCTCACGCTTCTCCGAACCTCATTGTTAGGGTCGCTGGATGTGCGTGGCTGTAGTACGAATGAGGTAAAGAGGAGAGAGATTGGTGAGATGTTTGTGAGGAGGAAGTTTGATGTGTTGGCGCTGAGTGAGACGAAATTGAAAGGTAAGGGCGAATGTGAGTTTGGCATGGTAAGTGGAAGAAAGTCAGGTGTGGAGGAAGGTTGGGCACGAGAAGGTGTGGTCCTGATATTGAGTGATCGGTAGGCTCCTAGTGATACCAAATGGAAGGAGGTGTCCTCAAGATTGATGCGGGTGAAAGTAAAGTTAGGCGTAGAAAGATGGGCATTTTTGAGTGCTTACGGACCAGGCAGCTAGAGGAGTGAAGAGGAGAGGGAGCAACTCTGGACTGACCTGAGTGAGTGTATTAAGAGTTTTGGAGGTTATTACAATGTAGTTGTACTGGGTGACCTTAATGCGAGAGTTGAAGATGTAGTGGTGGAGAATGTGATAGGTATGGGTTCCCGGTAGAAATGACTGTGGAGAAAACCTGATAGGTCTGTGTATGGAACAGGAGTTGGTGAGATATCCGGGAGTACACATGGGTAAGGATGGCCCGTGGTGCAGTGGTGGAGAGAGCACTGATGGATTTTGTGCTGATATCGAAGAGAGGGGTGGGGAGGCTGTTGGATGTGCGGGTGCTGAGAGGGGAGGGAAGAGGAGTGTCTGACCATCTGCTGGTGGAAGGTATATTAAGAGTGGAGCAGAAGTGGAAGGGCAACAAACGAATGGGAGGAGGAAGAGAGGTAGTGAAAGTGAGTGAACTGAATGTGAGAAGTCGAGCCGAGGAGTTCCAGCAGGCGTTGAGGGAAGAATACGACAACTTGAGAGGACAGGACCCGAGAGATGTGGAGGAAGAATGGGAGACGTTAAGGGATGCGTTGCTGAGATGTGCGAAGAATGTGTGTGGTGCGCGCCGTGTGGGCGGGTTGCAGAAGGAAAGGTTGCGAGTGGTGGAGCGAGGAGGTCAAACTGGCGGTGGCACGGAAAAGAGGAGCATTTGAGGAGTGGTTGCAGGTGAAGTCGGTGGTAGCTCATGAAAGCTACAAAGAGAAGAGAAACGAGATGAAGCGGGTGGTGAGGAGAGCCAAAAGGGACGCTGATGCCAGGTGGGGCAGACGGTTGCGCCAGAATTTTGGGAGCAAAAAGATGTTCTGGCAGGAGGTGAAAAGGGTGAGAAAGGGAGAGACCGGAAAAGTGAAAGTGGTGAAAGATGAAAATGGCTATTCATTGTTGAAAAGTGGTGATGTACGGAAGAGGTGGGCAGAGTATTTTGATGAGTTGTTGAATGTCGAGGATGACAGAGAGTCTGATATTGTTGGTGTGGGTGGTGGTGCATCGATGCCAGTTTTGGGAAAAAGACTTGTGACGGACATAACCAGGGAAGAGGTGCAGGAGGCGGTGGAGGTGATGAAAGCAGGGAAAGCCCCTGGCTTGGATGGAGTTGCGACCGAGTGCCTGAAGAAGGGTGGAGTAACGATTGACGAATAGTTGTTGAGGTTACTGAAACTGTGTTTAGTGGCAGGCGTGTTAGCAATTGAGTGGCGCAGTGCCTGCATTGTTCCGCTATATAAGGTCAAAGGACATGAAAATAAATGCTACAAGTCGAGAGCTATCAGTTTGTTATGTGTGGTTGGTAAGTTGTACGGGAGAGTGCTGATCAAAAGGATTTGAGACTGTACGGACTGGGTAATTGGAGAGGAACAGTGTGGGTTTAGGAGTGGAGAGGGTATGATCAGATTTTTTGCAGTGAGACAGGTCTGTGAGAAGTACCTTGCCAAAGGAAAGGATGTTTTCTGGCCCTCCATGGATCTGGAAAAGGAATACGATTAGATTGACAGGGAAGCGCTTTGGAGGGTGTTGCGTTTGTATGGAGTGTGCGGAAAGCTGTTGAAAGCTGTGCAGAGTTTCTATGTTGGCAACTGACCATGTGTCAGAGTGGGAAGCAAGGTGAGTGATTGGTTCACAGTGAAAGTGGGACTGAGACATGGCTGCGTGATGTCTCCCTGGCTGTTCAACCTCTTTATGGATGGAGTGGTCAGAGAGGTGAACACGAGTGTGCTGGGTCGTGGCTTGGAACTGTTGGAAGCAAATGAGCGGAGTTGGCAGTTGAGCAAGTTGCTATTTGCGGATGATACGGCCTTGGTTGCAGATTCAGAGGAGAAGCTATGTAGGCTAGTGTCTGAGTTGTGTAGAGTGTGTGGGAGGAGGAAGCTTCGAGTGAACGTGGGTAAGAGTAAAGTAATGAGATGCTCGAGGACTGTCGATGCAAGCAAATTTAGTGTCCCCCTAAATGGAGAGCTCTTGGTGTAAGTTCAGTGTTTCAAATATCTGGGCTCCCATGTGGAGATAACTGAACTAGTGGAAACTGAAGTGAAGGCGCGAGTGAAGGAGGGGTGTGAAGTGTTGGATGCACTGAAGAGTGTAATGAGCTGTCGGACGTTGGGGATGGAAGCAAATAGAAGACTGTATGAGGGTGTTGTTGTCCCAACTGTGTTCTAGGGAGTATCACACATGTGCATCTAAAGCTCTGGATTCTCCACACGCTCGTTGAGTGTAGTTAAAATGCTCACAATAGCTTTGCTTCCCCCTGACGAATGATGCTGAGGCACCAATGGTCAATTTCTGTGTGGAATATATTCCATTCAAATGTGTGACTAGCTCGGTGTATGTTGACGTTTTTAAGTTTTTTGGATAAATCTTCTGTTGAATCTGTGTTATTACACCAATAGGTAGCTAGGCATGACCCTAAAAGTGACAACTTTTCTTGTTCGTCTCATCTCGAGACAAAGGTTTTGTAGTTTTGAAACGCGAATCAAGGCAGGAAGTCTTTGATGGCTTTCAAAAAGGGCTAGAACATCAGGTGAGCGCGGTTGTTGTCTTGTATGTTTATTTCAACATTCCAAATATCTTTTTTTTTTTTCAATACTGAATTTTTAACCTTGTTGGGGTATTATAAATCGGATTAAATTAGAGTGCCAAGGCTTTCTAGTGCATAGGAGTAAACGTTCTTCTGGCACCAAACGTCAAACCAGCAGCCAGTGCTGTATCAAGTCATCCTCCATCTCTGGTATATATAAATGGAATAAGAGCAAGGACTTAAACACTTGACCACTTATGATACATTTTTATACAGGAAAAAATACGGAGAAGGTTGAGGCCAATTATGTGAAAGACCAAGACTAGACTGCTACGACCCATTCAGTCCCTTCATTACAACAGGCCTCGTCGTACACAATTACAAACAAATCTAGCATCACACTGTGTATCTTAAGCTCTGAATTCTTCTCAGACTCCGGCCAACGTAGCCAACGTGCCCTGGCAGTACGACCAAATAGGCAGGGTTCGCTGCTGCCATGTCCTAACCACTTTATTGCCCTTGGTATTGCATCTAGTCCCTTGGACCTTGTTGAGGATATTATTAGTTACATGTTACAACATGAAACTAATTCACGTTGTGTTTATTACTTATGATTTAGCTTAACAATAGATCACACACTTCAAGTTCAATGTAATAAACATATGGACATGACAGGACATCAGATCAGCGGATGAGTAACAGATTAGTGAGTGCTTCACTAATATCAAATGTCCTTTGGCACTGACAAAAACAACTAAGTAAGCAAAATCATTACTGTACATCAAATGCGGCAGATATTCTTGATATCATTTAAATTTAGCAACGAACACAAATCTGAAGCATAATGAAGAGCTACTTGAAATCAAATTCAATTCCTTCTATACATTTAAAATAAATTAGCTACCTGCTAATAGTTAACAACATCAACGAAAATCATTGTCTCAAAAAGGGAACCCATGAAACAAGTGAATAATTCCTTAACTACGGTTTTAAATACCTTTGAGCTATCTTAACTACAACATTAGGTGTGCTAATAATTCCACTTCCAGTTTATATCAGCTAGTCTGACTGGATTAGCATGAAAGGGTTGTTTGACACAACTTACTGTAAAGATGGTGCAGTTACTGTGCACCCTGTCAATGTAGTTAGCAAATCCTTCCTTGGGCAGCTTGACTAGGAACCTCTCGCTGATGAACCTTTGGCCAGTAACATCGTATAGAGAGAAGAAGAGCTCAGAGTCCTCCCCCAGCGGGCAGCTGATATCCCGCATGCAGAGGAAGAGGTGGTGCGTCATGGCAGTGCGTACCCGACTGCCGGAGGAGGACATCGGCCCCAGGCTCCTGCTGCTGCTGCGCCGGCACAACAGCTTGCTGGTGCTGATACCACTCTAAATGTGGGTCGGAGGAGGTGAAATAAATAGAAAAGTCAATACGATTAATATTCTGCATGAATGAACAAGGTCGGATCATACCACAGAACTATATCAGTAAATACAATTTGATTGAGTCGAAGGCTATTTTATAGGAACATATAATAGGTCTAGTAAACTTTTAACATCTTCATACGGTACAATTTAAATGCCAAATCACATTCCCATATTATAAATAGGTCTGGGGACAATCAGTATTAATAATGGAGCTAATATATCAACATTTACACATTCTACTCCGTTCAGAAACATCTAAAGTACAACTCACCACTGAATGATTTTGAGACGATTCTGTACTCTCAATGTGCTGCAACAAAAAGATACAGAAGTATTAATAAGAAACATAGATCCAATCGATGCAATTGAATTCGTATTTAATAGAGGGCAGTCTAACATTGTTGTGCTACTCCTCTGGTCAACCCAATAATTGTCTAACAATCGAAAATATTCGATCAGTTGTAACTATCATCCACATACTAGAATGTTCAGTGGCCGGTGTGCAACAACATCCACCCAACTGACTCCGCATATTTGATGAGGTGCCCAACTGACTCCTTTATTGATGACGTGCCCAACTTACCACGCGGTAGAGCTCGACAGCCCCAAGGGAGTCTACGTCCACCATGGCGCCATCCACCCTGGGCACGAGGTCCAGGCCCAGCTCTCTGCAAGACATCGGAGATGAACCACAAGGTTAGTGAAGCGCTTAACACGAGGACACTTCAAGCAAGGTTGGTGAATTGCTCAAAAACACTTCATACAAGGTTGTTGAGATGCTCAAAGACAATTTACAAGCAGACGTGTGTCCTTGTCATCCGCCCTATTTTTCACTTTTATTTGTCACCTGTGCAGCCACCAGTCAGCACCCGTCGACGAGAATGTTAGTATTTCCCTTGTAATATTACCAGGGTATCACCTGTGCAGCCACCCGTCAGCACCCGTCGACTAGAATGTCAGTATTACCCTCGTAATATTACCAGGGTATCAACGGCAATTAAAACAAAACAATTAGTTGGCACTGAGAGCCTAAAAAAAACATGAAAGAGAATAAATTTAAAAAAAAATCCCATACGCACAAAGGAAAGAACACAATATATACATTCAATCCTCACAACACATGTTACAATAGAACACTGGAGCCTCCCTCGAGATGTGACCAGGCCAAACAGTGCCAGATCCCACAAAGAAATTAAAAGACAAAAATCAAACATCGACAGATCAAAAACTAGACAGCTGATTGCAGACCGGTCTAGAAGAAATCTATCAGAGCATCGCCCGAAATATCTTCTAGCAGCCTCATGAAAGATGTCAGGCAATCGGAGTCATCAACAAAGGTAGGCAGATTGTTTCGCCGTTGGACGCATCCGGCACCAAACATTCTCTTCCTGATGTCAGTTATACAAGCTGGCATCAAAAGCTTGTAGGAGGTATGAGCACACGTTCAATGATCGAATGCAAGACAGAAAATACCACAAAAATACATTTCTCCATTCTGTCTGTCATTGAATAATCAAGATCAGCCAATCCATCCCGATTTTTTGTCCATTGCCTCCGATACTGACAATCTCAAGACGCCAACATAACTAGTGTTCCACACACACGAATGAGGGACATGAGGGACCTAATAGGCATAACAAAAAGCAAGATGTTAAAATCAGGGCTACCGCACACTGTGGATCTGAACACATTATTTGCCAGCTCAGAAGGCCTTCCCACTATCTTCCTGACATGCTGGTGGAACCTCAACCTAGAATCAATAGTAACTCCTAGGGTCAGGTACCTGACTGAACAAACTGCAGCTCAACACTGCTCAGATGGTAAAGAGAGAGTCCATCACATTCCACTCATATAAAGATACTAATTACAAAACGCCCGAATGAATTCTCTCTCCACAGATACAAGTGATAGCCAACCAGTAAATTTGATAGCAACTAGCTATATAGTTGGGTTCAAATAAAACCGATGGCACGTTACAACGCTCAACAGTAACCCTTTGACCCAAGTTTTTTCTGTTTCCAGTGTCAGCCTTAACTGTTCCCTGCCACCCCCTCCCTTCTTCAGCCCCTCTAAGCACCCGTTTACCCAGCCAGCACCCAAACTGTCCTCTGGCCCCCCACTCCCCTTCCGCCCTCGCCTGCTTCACTTGAGCAACTGTGTCCCAGTCAGCCAGCTGTCCCCAGCCTCACTTCTCGAAAGCTCCTGCTTCCCCAGCCTGCCCAGTACTGTCTTCTGTCCTCGTCTGCTTATCTTGAGCAACTGTTTTCTCAGTCAGCCAACTGTCCCCAGTCTCACCTCCCTCAAGCTCCCGTTTCTCAGTCAGCCCCCAACCTCAAAGGGCCCTTGCTCCCTTCTCTTTGGGTACCTGTTTTCCTGGTCAGTCACAACCTGTCCATTGTACCTCTTTCCCCAGCCAGCCCGTTACTGTCCGGTTGCTGTCCTCTATCCCTGTTTCCTCAACCAGTTCCCTACTGTCCCCTGCCAATACATCTCTTCAGCACATGATTCCCCAATCAGCCCTCGACTGTCATTTGACACACTTCCCTCAACATGCTGTTTCCCATTCAGCCCTCAATTCTAACTGTTCCCTGCCCCACTCTCCTTAGTAACCAGTTTCTCCAAGTAGTCACAAACTGTACTCTGCCCCTGTTTCCAGCCAGCCCGGAACTGCCCGTCCCCAGTTCTCATTCCCCATAAGCACTAGTTCCTACAGTCAGCCTCCAAATGTGCACTGCCCCCACACCACTTGAGCACCTGTTCCCCCAGTCGATCTTGGCGGTGATGCACTGGTGCAGGTGTGCCACCTGATCTGAGGTTAGCGTGGCGGTTATCAGCTGCCGTCGCCACAACGCCACCTCCAGCATGGCGGAACGAATGGCGGCAAAGAGGGAAGCGTCTTCACCAGACCCTCCTACTGTCTGTGGGAGGAGAAGAGAACAAGAGAATGAAAGATAAAACTACAACACAAATTCATGTTTGAGCAAACAGAGTAGTTAACTGTGAAATGTATCAAGTACCATGACCAATAGAATAATTTACTATGAACCAAGTGACACTCAGATTCCTAGGTAAGTGAAGGAAAAATGCAAATCCACATATGAGACTGCCATCTACTCACCACAAACATGTCCTTCCAGATCTGCCCCCATTCCCGCAGCACAGTAGCTGCCTCCTGCACCATGGGGTCATCTTTAGGCACAACGAGCTCCTGGGGCCTGTAACAAAACAAAAACGGAGAGATGATAGAAAATAACAGATTCCACATTTCTTTGGACTCCCTCAGATTCCTTTGTTTTTATCAGCTCTAAACTGACGGCTACACAACAGCAAATTCGTTTTTTAGGCGCTGCACTGAATGGGTTTGATACATTTTGTAGTTTTTGTTGATAGGAGGGGGTCTAAGATGCAAAACTGTGCTGACACATACATGTCATATATTTGTAACATCACTTCTGATCAGGAATAGATCCAACGTAGAGCAGTCCTTCAATATGTTGGTATCGATTCATGCAGTCATATAGCTAGCTGCTTGTTGAGCAAGTCACAGCAAAACTGTCTTCATTATAAATGCCAAACTTTGTAAAATGATTGTGACCTAATTACTTCAGTACAGATTTTGTAAGCAGTTCTTTGTGTATATGTATTGTATACGTCATGTCTGTGAACTATTACAAACAATTCCTAGAAAATAATTCTAAAAATAACACGTTTTCATGAGGTCTATGGTTTCTTGACAGGGATCATTGGTCAGCCGTTGCACACAACAACATATCATTGAATCTTCAAGACAAAGATTGACATGGTGTAGTGTGACTAGGATATCATCTCCAAAGCAGCATCAAAATAATATAGCAAATCAATTAAATAAACAGAAAGGCGGACATCATGCCGACGTTGTGAAGATCTCTGCAGATATTAAAAAGCAAAGCAATGTGCCATCAGTTGATAATGCATTGTTGAAGAGACTGGTGGGTGAATTGGAACAACGGCATAGCATCTTTTCAAACTTACAGATACAGACACTAGACCGAAATCCCCCAGCAAGGGGGTGGCCGACGGCAAGGCGCACCTCACACTCTCATACACTCACACTCGCACACCTTAGCGTTTTTGCGCAAAAGGGTGCGGCCGGGAACCCCGCAACACACCCTCCGGGTCAAGAGTGCTGTTCGAGGTCAGGGTCGGCAGCAGGGCCCGGCAGTGTGACTGGTTTACCCCTGCCGCGTCATGATGACTAGCCCCCTCCCCCCCCGCCCACGACCATCCCGTCTCACAACGATGGGCCTAGGGCGGGAACGCACATCAGGGCAGAGTCAAAACTCATCCGTTCACAATCATTCTCCACTCACGCCTATCCAGTGCAAGCTCTCTCACTACCTCCACACTCAGGTCTCTCCTTCCTAACACCTGCTTCACACCATCCATCCACCCAAACTTCGGTCTCTCTCTAGGCTTACATTCACTCGCCTCTGCCTTCCCCACCTTTCATCACCTCCACCGCCTCCTGCACCTCTTCTCTAGTACTGTCCGTAGCGAGTCTCTTCAAAAACCGGCATTCGCGCACCATCACCCACAGCAGCAATGTCAGCCTCTCTGTCATCCTCGACATTCAACAATTCATCAAAAAAATACTCGGCCCACATTTTCCGTACACCGCCACTTTCTGTCAACAACTGGTCATTCTCATCTTTCACTGCCTCCTCCTTTCCGGTCTCTTCCTTTCTCACCCTCTTAACCTCGTTCCAGAATATCTTTTTGTCCTCCTCAAAATTCTGGCACAACCGTCTGCCCCACCTGGCATCAGAGCCCTTATTGGTTCTCCTCACCCCTTGATATCTGCTTCCTTTTCTCCTTATAGTTGTCATAGGTCACCACCAACATTGCCTGCAACCACTCCTCAAAAGCTCTTATTTTCTGCGCCACCGCCAGTTTGATCTCCACGTTCCACCGCTCAGTTCTTCTGTCTGCACCCGCCCACACGTCGCACACCACACACATTTCTCGAACATCTCAACAAGGCATCTCTGAATGTCTCCCATTCTTCTTCCACATCTTGCAGGTCCTGCCCTCTCACATTGTCAAATTCCTCCCTCAACGCCCGCTGGAACTCCTCCGCTCTGCTTTTCTCATTTAGCTGACTTGCTTTCACAGCCTCTCTTCCTCCTTCCACTCTTCTGTTGACCTTCTACCTCCACTCTCAATCTTACCTCCAATCTCTATCTTCCCTCCACCAGCAGATGGTCAGACACTCCTCCACCCTCTCCTCTCAACACCTGCACATCCAACTGCCTCCACACAACTCTCCTCAAAATCAGCACAAAATCCATCGGCGCTCTCTCCACCACTTCACCATGGGCCATCATTACCCATGATTACTTGTTGATATCTTGCTTCTTGAACAGGCTGTTTCTGACTACCAGCTCCTGCTCCATGCATAAACTTATGAAATTTTCTTTATTGTCATTCCTACCATTAACGCCATACCTCCCCAATCACATTATCCACTACTGCATCTCCCACTCTCGCATTAAGTTCACCCAGTACAACCACAATGAATTGAATTTTAAAACTCTCGATACACTCGCTCGGGTCAGTCCAGAATTGTTCACTCTCCTCCTCACTCCTCTCGCTACCAGGTCCGTACGCACTCATAAATACCCATTTTTCTACGCCAAACTTCATTTCACCCAAATCAATCTTGAGGACACCTCTTTCCACTCAGTAACGCTACTAGCCAGTCGATCACTCAATAACAACACCACACCTTCTCCTGCCCAGCCTCCATCTACGCCTGACTTTCTTCCACTTACCACTCCAAACTAATATTTGCCCTTACCTTCCAATTTCGTCTCACTCAGCGCCAACACATCAAACTTCCTTCTCACAAACATCTCACCAATCTCTCTCCTCTTTACCTCAATCGTATTACAGCCATGCACATTCAGCAACCCTAACAATAGGGTTCGGAGAGGCGTGAGCCTCTCCTCCCCTGTTCGTCTTGCTGTCTTTGAGGAAGGGTCTTACAGAGAAAGGGATTCCTACCACATTAATGCACAGCTTGCAGGTGAGGCACCACAACTTATGGTTGTTATTATTCATGCAAGTGACAAGTACCGCCAGAAGATCGTAGAGATGTTCACGAGGGCAAATGTAAAAGGCCACAGAGGTTCATTAACACTATTTTGGACCTCAAATTAGCAGGCTCTATTTACAGCAGTAAACATTGTTAAACTCAGATACCAATACAAGGGGGATCTGAGAGCACTCAAATCACTCGGAGAAATGGTCGAAGAGGCGGGGTATGTCTTAGCTACCATTTTAATGTGCAAGGTACACCTAATAGTCAAAAACGGTACTGACCGCGAAATACGATCGTATTTTCGGGACTTTGACAGCCTGCATAGAGTAATTGAGACCGAGATAAGTCACCGCCAAGCAACCAAATAATTCGACGCAAGTATTTCAGATAGCTCCAAAGAAGACATGAGATCTGCTCATAATAAAAGTTTGAGTATGGAGTTGCCGCGGCGACGGTTCCGGTGGCCGCGGCGACGGTTCCGGTGGCCGCGGCGACGGTTCCGGTGGCCGCGGCGACGGTTCCGGTGGCCGCGGCGACGGTCCCGGTGGCCGCGGCGGCGGTTCCGGTGGCCGCGGTGGCGGTTCCGGTGGCCGCGATGGCGGTTCCGGTGGCCGCGATGGCGGTTCCGGTGGCCGCGATGGCGGTTCCG
>SDVV010022786.1:0-12878 GCA_016164225.1 Gammarus roeselii | reverse complement strand
AGAGCACTGAACATTGAACGGACACAACGGAACAAAAGTGTAATGAACAGCAAAAAGAAATGTATTAAGTGTAAAACGTAAGCGCAAAACGAAAAGCGACGCCAAGGCGAAGATAAGGTGAAGAAACCCACCCTGTAGGAAGATACAAAATGAAACATGAATTACTTGAGGAATTATTACACGCAAAGCATCACACAGAGTTAACAACAACCTATGGAACACCCAAATAACAGATATAACAGCTTCGGTCGCCGGTCTAAATGGCTCTCCTCCTCTCCCACGTTCTTCAGACCACATCGCTCTTCTAACTGAGCTGGAGGCCATTTTACCCTCGTTTAAATACTCGGTGGGTGCCTGATAAAGTACCCCTGGCACAAGCTAAGCTAGGCCAACCCAGAATGTGAGCAGAGGTAAGTATTCCCATCATCAGTTGGAGGTTGAAGTGTCAATGAGTATTGGTACTAATCAATTATTAAAATCATACGAGGGTGGGGTGCGAGAAAACGCTGATAGGAAAGGAACCTCATGGACTTCATGCCACAGCTGGTCTAACAACAGGACATCTGATTTTTACAACAAAATTTCCGAGTTCACCTCAAACGGCCCTAGTTACATGTCAAGTTTTGATGTCACATCACTATTCACCAACATACCTCTGGATTAAACCATTGGCATCATTTGACAAGCCATTGTAGTACACAAGATCGCTACCATAATTTTTCAGAAGCAGACTTTAGGGAACTCCTTAATCTTGCTTGTAAAGAGTCGTTCTTTCTATTCGGTGATTCAGCCTACCAACTGTGCGACGGAGTGCAGATGGGCTCCTTATTGGGCCCAACGTTAGCCAACGCATTCCTTTGCCATTTTGAAACGATGTGGTTGGATTCGTGTCCAGCCGAATTCAAACCAGTCTTCTACTAAAGGTATGTTGATAATACCTTTGTTATCTCCAACCATCAATCCCACACTACTAAATTTCTTGTGGTTTTGAATTCTTAACACGCCAATATCAAATTCACTTTCGAAACGGAACATATCAATGCCTTCCCGTTAATTGATATCCAAATTCGTAGAGATTGTAATAACTTGCACACCAACATTTTTAGGAAACTCACATTTTATGGCTTATGGACGAGATTTTTCTCACATACCCCATTAAAATACAAAATCAATAACATCAAAACTCTTTTCCACCGGACATACAGTCACTCCTCCTCATTTTCAGCCTTCCACCCAGAGATAGATTTTCTTAGAAGATTCTTTACCAACAAAGGCTACCCAATAGCCTTAGTTGAGAAACACTGCAGAACATTCATAAATAAGGTTTACATAACACCAGCCAAAAAAGCTAACAGCCAATAGGAAAACAGTATATCTCTCCTTACCCTACTATGACTCGATTTCGGAATCAATTTATTCTACATTATTAAACGCCCTTTCAGACAATTATCCACAGATGAAGTTTAACCTGGCTTTGAGAAATTCTTTCACCATTGGTTCGCTGTTCCGCTTGTAGAACACCGTTTCTTCTGACGTGCGCTCCGACGTCATATATTCCTTCACATGTGATTGCTGTAAATAGTCATACGTTGGGTGCACAGGAAGAAGATTCAGGGAAAGAGTGGACCAGCATTTAAGAGTCTCCAACAAAACAGGAAAACCACTCACCACTGTCACACACTCCATCCCTCGTAAACACGCCGAATATCA
Organism: Gammarus roeselii; assembly: GCA_016164225.1. Taxonomy (NCBI): domain Eukaryota; kingdom Metazoa; phylum Arthropoda; class Malacostraca; order Amphipoda; family Gammaridae; genus Gammarus; species Gammarus roeselii. The sequence goes on along the minus strand of SDVV010022786.1, from coordinate 11,168 downwards.
CAATTACCCCTTCAAGAGCAAGCATTTTAGAATCATAGACCAATCATACAATAGCTCAAACTTACTTATCCTTGAGTCTCTATATATACACCAATTAAAACCATCGCTGAACGCCCAACATGTGCAACGACATGCTAAGGGGATTAAGGCTTTACCTCAGAGTGTGACAGGAGGGCTGATGGGCGGAGAGTTTTTAGTTTTCCGCTGTACCATTGTAAGTGCTTATATCAGTTTTAAATGTTCATAATGGTAGCTACGCAGCTATACCAGTTACGGTACTTGCGATTTCAAGGTATCATTTGATTATTGCTAGAAAAATTTCATCATTAAAATGAACATTATATAACTTTTAATATTGTGTCACAGGACGCAATGACTTTTCAGATTTGCACAAGAATTTCAAGGTAATGGCAACAAGAACTTAGGAAGTGAAATAAGAAGCTGGAAAGTTGTTCCCACGAATTAATGAAAATATGGAATTGTTAGAATCATGATTAAGCAAAAGGGCAATGGGGAAAACTTAGCTTTTTTACTCGTGGCAGCCAGGACTGGAGGCGATGCCAGTGGATACCATTCTTTGGGCTCCGTCTTGAATCTGGCGCACAGGATCATGTCTCCTGCTGCCCTGCCTTGATGCTTGGTGCAGTCAGGGCAAGCAATGGAGTCCTGAGATGTTGCAAGTAATAGAGTCCTGTGATGGTCGTCCCGCCTGTTCTTTATTGCTCTTGGTCCTTTAGTTCAGTGACACCATAATGAAGTTACTCCCCGGGAAGGCTGACTGGGCCCCGGGGTCAGAGCTGAATGAGAAATCCTATATATCACAAGAGCAAGGTCTCATATTCAAGAACTCTCTAAGTTCCCCCACTAAAGCCGATAGTTGAAAATTTATGCATTTCCTGTAATGACAGTGAATTGAAGGTTAAGACCCAGTCTGGTCACCCATAATTCTAGTAAATTAATCAGCTTCCATAGTAATTATTTAAAGAATACAGGGACGGACTCCACAGAGTGGCATTGCCGGCATGATATTTGAGAAATGGCTGTTAGGGAAGTTATTTTCCCTGAATCAAAATTTTTCTTTTGTGGTCAATTAACTACGGCAAATTCATGAGTATATGTGAAATTGGAATATTTAGCAGGGCTCATAACGATTACATGCTGAAAATTTTCCCTATAATTGCTTTCCTAGCTGATATATAAAATGCAGTCAGGCTTTGGCTGCCCCTTGTCTTTAGCTTCAAAATTAAAGCAGTTACCGGAATATGCTTAGCTAGATTTAGCATAAAAGTAGGAAAGGGCATTAATAATTTAAGGTTGCGTACAAATACTTCTACATTACCTACCCGTATAACACTATTCACATTGAATTACTGAATCAGGTCACATCACATTCAGCCTGGTGTTGCAATGTATTATGTAGATTCATTAATGATAAAATAAACATATCTACATAAATGAAAACTTATAGGCCCCCTACATGGTTAAAAGAAACTGCTGGTGAAATTCAAACATAAACTGAAACAATGTGAAGAAGATGATAATACGATTACCTTATTATAATCAGAGGATAAGGTAGCAATTGATATATACAATGGAAAATTGATGTTTACCTTCAATATGGGCTACGGCCGTGGTGTGAGCCAACCTGGGGCGATGTAAAATCCATTTGTGCCTGTAATAAATGCAAAAGAAAAATCCACCTCCCGGTGGCTACGGAACCTCACTAATCTGTAGGAGCATAAAATAGAAGTATTGTCTCCACCGGAGTTCTGAAGAACCTAGTATAAGACCCCAGACAATAACCCCTACCTGGAGAATTGAGGCCAGGGACCTCTTAGTTACTCTACTTGCATGGGCACAATGAGGCCACGGACCTCCTAGTTACCTCACTTGCATGGGCACAATTTGAGGCCAGGGACCTCCTAATTACCCCACTTACATGGGCACAATGAGGCCAGGGACCTCTTAGTTACTCTACTTGCATGGGCACAATGAGGCCACGGACCTCCCAGTTCCTCTACTTGCATGGGCACAATGAGGCCAGGGACCTCTTAGTTACTCTACTTGCATGGGCACAATGAGGCCAGGGACCTCTTAGTTACTCTACTTGCATGGGCACAATGAGGCCACGGACCTCCTAGTTACCTCACTTGCATGGGCACAATTTGAGGCCAGGGACCTCCTAATTACCCCACTTACATGGGCACAATGAGGCCAGGGACCTCTTAGTTACTCTACTTGCATGGGCACAATGAGGCCAGGGACCTCTTAGTTACTCTACTTGCATGGGCACAATGAGGCCACGGACCTCCTAGTTACCTCACTTGCATGGGCACAATGAGGCCAGGGACCTCTTAGTTACTCTACTTGCATGGGCACAATGAGGCCACGGACCTCCTAGTTACCTCACTTGCATGGGCACAATTTGAGGCCAGGGACCTCCTAGTTACCTCACTTGCATGGGCACAATTTGAGGCCGGGGACCTCCTACTTACCCCACTTGCATGGACACAATATGAGGCCAGGGACCTCCTAGTTACCCCTCTTGCATAAGCACATTTATGAAATATCTCACCTGTTGTTCTTGGAGACACCTTTTGAGGTGTTCCAAGTAAACCCTTGTATACCGTAGCTGTTCAGCATTCTATACTGGGTATGCCCTGTGTAAAATAAGCATGTATCTAGGAACCGTTTATTCCTGCAAGGTAAAGAGAAAAGCGAAATTCTGATTGTGGCCTCGAGCCTACCTAGTTCACTCAGTTGAATATCACTAATATAAAATATACACTTCCTTATGTAACTTCACTAGCTCTTTGCCACTTCTATGAAGACACTTGCCTCAATGCAACCTTAGCTTTGGAATGTTGGCAGCAGTCTCGTGCTCCACTAACGTTCAGTGATGTTTTTAATAAATAAAAACATTACTAACGGTCGTGAAAGACACGTGCATGCACCGCACCATTCCCCAAACATGAGTTCCTAGTAAATGCCTTGTAAACAACGGATCTTACCAACAATGGTCTCAAGAATAATCTCCGAATCACTTGTTTATTTTGATGATATATGTTCAATGGCGTTTTTATGCATTAATGTATTGCGTATTTATTCACTGAATAAATATTTGTTACACTGCCGTTATGTGTGAGATCATCACATATGTATTAGCTTGATGTTATGTTTGTAACACAGAGATAGGCGAACACTCAGATCGAGAGAGCTGTAAATGATGATTGAGATGAACATGTCATGAATATAGTGTTATTAGGAATTACAAGTTCGATGAAGCCCATGTAGGGAGTTTGTTTTGTAATGTCTGTCACTTGATTCGGAGAAACAATCCATAATAGGTTGGTTACAGCAAAGTCGAGACACTTGTTTCTATCTTAGCGATAAAATTCCAGTAAGATATATTAAAAAAAACTATAAAAAATCCATGTTAACAACCGTTTATCGCGCATAAAATCATGATAAGCCTATACAAAACATACAGCACTCCCCCACGAGAACCCAACACACATAATGCATCAATAGAATTACTAAACACAACGTACACCTACGCAATCTATACCCATAATACTTCAATAAATATTAAATAACATTCCACACAATAAACCTAAACAATAACAATACACCCTCCTAGTTACCGCCGTCCGCCCAGGGTACACTAACGAGTGTTAGTGTACCCTGCGTCCACCTCCATCCGGGATTCACGCCCTTATATTTTCGGTCCGGGATTTGGTGCTTCAGTTTCACTATCGCTACGGGATCGAACGCCTCCATCCGGTATTCAGTATCTTATATACTACTCACCGCAATAAAGAAAAAGTTTATGACTGCAAACCTTCGAATCGAGAGCTAATATATTGGTAGATTGGATAAGGGGTATCACATTCGCCTGAGCTCCCTTGTAGGGCACGAAAATCATCGATTCTGGTAGGCTCGTACTCTTTAGTGTGCGAAAAGAAATTATCGAAATACCAATTATTTAGACATTTCAGTATTGATTGATTGATTGATTTGGGCCTCATTTCCACCAGAACATTTCAGTAATGGTACATATGCACGCTGGTGCAAACATGAATAATACTTCGAATAAGACGTTTCATAAGTAGCTATGCAAATTGATTCCGCTTCCACGCCATGAAGGACTCGTCCTCGAAGGCAAAAAAAGTCACTAGACAACTGATTTGATTCTCATTTCCACCAGAGCCTCAATGCGAGTCATAATAGGCTCCCCTGTAAGGCTCGATAATCATGGATTACAGTAGGCTCGCACGCCTCAGTGTGCGAGAAGAAACAACGCAGTTAAAATTAGTAAACTTTGAAAATTTTAGCAATGTCAGACGCAGGTTAGCATTGTCGAGACTGGTACAAGGTTTACGGTTACACGGACAAAGTCAGCTCCGACAGCAACGCAACCCGACCTAGAACGCCACGCGGTCTAGGTCGATTATAGTACACTTAATTTATTCAGGTAAGACTCCGACGAAGCGAATCCTCGCCTCCAATCATTTAGAACTTCAAGAGTAACATGTACGCACGCTTGTGTGCACAGGTATCGTCGTTGGGAATGGTACAAGGTTTACGGCTACACGGACAAAGTCAGCTCCGACAGCAACGCAACACAATGTTTACAGCTAAGTGGTCTAGTTTAGTAGAGGTACAAGTTATTAATTTAGGTAAGATAAAGACTCAGACAAAATGAATACCCGCAGCCCACCTCTCAAAACGCCAAGAGTAATATGCGCGCAGATAGTAACTCCAACCGCAACGCGTCACAAGGGTCTTCAAGCAATGCAGTCCAGGTTAATCCGAGAAATTACATATGGTCCGTGCACACGCGAGCGAGCACAGACTGAAGAAAAAAACACCCATTCACAAAATCACAAACAGGAACTCTCGCACATATACACCAGCATTATAACATATGACAAAATTGTGGATCGTGAAGAAAAAAGTAAGGGCAGGTTTGTCACGGTCAGACTATTGCTCAGACTATTGATTTCGCCCTTGTTTAAGGAGAAAGGGTGGAAGGGGGGGGGGCATAGGTCCCCGAGCTCCCCGGGTCCCTCGTCTCAGCTCATCTCGGCTTGTCTCGAATTATTTCGGCCAGTCTCGGCTCGTCGCGACCAACTCGACTCACCTCAACATGTTTCGACTGATCTCGACGCACCTCGATCAGCCGCGACGCGACCCTCTCCTTCTGTGCCAGTAATCCGCGAACTGTAATAATTAATTGTTCTACTCAAGCATTTCACATATATAAATTCTTCTCTATATGGGGTTACAGCGTGGGGAGAGGGAAGCAGGGGTCCCAGGGTTCAGAGGGACCTCAAGCGGGTCCCAAAATTTTTAAAGAGGGTCCCAAAGGGTCTCAATGGGGTCCCAAAGGGTCTCAAGGGGATCCCAAAGGGTCTCAAGGGTGTCTCAAAGGGCCTCGGACGGGTCCAAGTGGGTCCTTCCAAATCCTCCTGGTCTTCCAATTCCCCTTGGCACCCGAAACTCCTAGGTCCTCCGAGTCCCGCGGGTCTTACGAGTACACTTCATTCCCGGGTCCCCTAGTCTCAACCAGCCTCGGTTGGTCTCGACTCGTCGCCTCGCCAGTCGACTAGTCTCCAATCGCCTCAACCTGCCTCGACTCCTCTCATCCCCTCCACGCACAGTGCATTCAAGACTTTCACTCTCAAAGATCAACATCACCATTATTTCACCATTTAGCCACCAAAACGCCTAGCTGTGCTCGGACATTTTTTAGGCGCCCGGAAGAGCGCAAATTCTCCCACCGTAGGTTGGACTAGACTAACTAACACACCGCATAGTCCACCTCGGGCCCCTGCGGGCGTGTAACGATACATAATTATATAACTAATCCAAAATTGATCACCATGATAAAAGAGCACTGATAAATAATAGGGCCTACGAAATAAGAAATAATAAAATACTGAAATAAAATGTTAATGATATATAAACTGAATAATCATCCATCCACCCCAAGCTAGACAACTGAGTCACCAAAACGCCTCGCTGTGCTCGAACATTTATTATGCGGCCGGGAAAGTGCATATTTTCCTACTCTAGATTTAGACCTCATTTCCACTGGAGCCTGAACGCGAGTCATCGTGCACTCCCCCTTCTACCATAGGTTGGTCTAGACTAGCAAAATGCATAGTTTAACTTAGGGCCCCTCTTCACAAATTCTTTCTTTAGCAATGTGTTGCATATATCTACGTAACAACGCCCTTTAGAACAGTATTTTTCCAAACACCTAATTTGTTTCTCATGAAATCTGAACAAGATACCTAAATTTCGATTACATCTCTCACTGAGCGTCGAAATGTTATTTTAGGACCGCGCAAAAAACGAACAGTGCGGAAATCATAGGACGATAGTTGATTTTGATTTGAGATTCATTTCCACCGGCGATATTTAATTTGTTTAAACACATATAAAACGCGTAATTATTAAGAGATTAACTCAGGAATATGAAGATTTCTGCCGTCGAGGTAGTTGTTTGAGAAGCCTCATGAACTTAGACATACGTTTATAGAAAACTGGATAGGAATAAGCATATTCATTGCTGTATATGTTTTAGTAAGTCAAGAAGTCTCATTGGGGTGGATGGATGATTATTCATTTTATAGATCATTAACACTTCATTTTAGTATTTAATTATTTATTATTTCGTTGGCTCTATTATTTATCTATGCCCCTTCTTTCATGGTGATCAATTTTGTATTCGTTTTACTAAAGTATGAGCTGTAGCTTTACTTTTCCACCGGAGTCCCATCGCGAAGTTAATGTAGACTCTCCCGCAGGGCAACTGAAGAGTGGCGAAGTAGGTGGAGCGTAGATTACGAGTAGGTTCAAAGCAGATTCCGAGTAGCTCCAACATAGATATAGAACAAGTCCGACACAGACATAGAGTAGATCCAACGCAGACCTAATGTAGGTCCAACGTAGACAGTAGGTTTAACGCATAGTTACCGAATAGGTTCGACGTAGGCACAGAGTAAGTTCAACGCAGATACAGAGTAGGTCTCTGCGCTAACCTTTTTTTCTTTTTCACTCAAGCATTTTGGGGTTGGAGCGGTGTGGCAGAGGTGTCTCTGGTCCCATAAGAGGCCGACTAATCCCGGAAGGTTCCCCAAGTCCCCCGAGCTTCCGGGTTCCCTCGTCTCAGCTCACCTCGGCTTGCCTCGAATCACCTCGGACAGTCTCGGCTCGTCGCGCGACCAACTCCACTCGCTTCAACATGCTTCGACTGATCTCGACGCATCTCGACCCGCCTCGAAGCAACCCTTGCCCCCTGCGCCAGCAATCCGCGGACTGCAGCAGTTAACCGTTTCACTCAAGCACTTCACATAAATACATTTTTCTGCCTAACACAGATACAAAGTAGGTTCAACTTGGATACAGAGTAGGCTTAACGCATAGTTACCGAGTGGGTTCAATGTAGACACAGAGTAGGTCTCTGCGCTAACGTTTTTTTTTCACTCAAGCATTTTGAGGTTGAAGTGGGGTGGCAGAGATGTCTCGGGTCCCAAAAGAGCCTGACGAATCCCGGAAGGTCGCCCAAGTCCCCCGAACTCTCCGGGTCCCCTCGTCTCGGCTCAACTCGGCTTGTCTTGAATCTCCTCGGGCAGTCTCTGCTCGTCGCGCGACCAACTCAACTGGCCTCAACATGTTCGACATCTCGATGCACCTCGACCAGCCTCGACGCGACCATTGCCTTCTGCGCCAGTAATCCGTGGACTGCAATGGTCAACTATTCTACTCAAGCATCTCACATATATACATTTTTCTGTGTATGGGTTTTACAGCGTGGGGAGGGGGAGCCAGAGGTGCCAGGGTTCAGAGGGGCCTCAAACGGGTCCCAAAATTTTTCAAGTGGGTCCCTAAGGGTACTAAGGGTGTCCCAAAGGGCCCCGGAAGGGTCCAAGTGGATCCCCCCAGTCTTCCGAGTTCCCAAAACCCCGGGTCCCTCAAGTCTTCCGGGCCCCGTGAGCACCCCTCGACTCCTGGGTCACCTAGTCTAACCAGCCTCGGTTCGTCTCGACTCGTCGCCTCGCCAGTCGAATAGTCTCCACTCTCCTCAACCTGCCTCGACTCGCCTGGTCCCCTCCACGCACAGTGCTATTTAAGACTTTCGCTCTCTAAAATCAACGTAAGCATCATTTCACCATCAAAACGCCTAGCTGTGCTCGGGCATTTATTAGGCGCCCAGGGAGCGAGAGAGCAAATTCTCCCACCGTAGGTTGGACTAGACTAACTAACACACGCATAGTCCACCTATGGCCCCTGCGGACGTCTGACGATACTTAATTTTATAATCAACACAAAATAGATCACCATGAAAAAAGGGCAGGAGAAAATAATCGAGCCCAAGAAGAAATAATAAAATACTAAAATAAAGTGTTAATGATCTGTAAAATGAACAATCATCCATCCACCCCTATCCTCAGTGTGTGAAAAAAAAACTTTCAAAGTTGGAAATTTTTGAAAAGTTTACCCATGTCAGACGCACGCTGGTGCGCACAAGAAATACGCTTAGACGAAACGGACCTCCGCGTTCAATCATTTAGAATTTCAAGAGTAATATGTACGCACGCTAGTGCGTACAGGTAGCATCGTCGAAACTGCTACAAGGTACACGGCTGCGCGGACAAAGTCAGCTCCGACAGCAACGCAACACAATGTTAACAGCTACGCGGTCTAGTTAAGTAGAGGAACAATTTATTTATTCAGGTAAGATAAAGATTTAGGCAAAATGAATCCCCGCCTCCAACCACTCAGAACTCCAAGAGTAATATGAACGCGTGACAGTGCGCACATATAATATCGTCGAAATTGGTACAAGGTCCATGGATTCGCAGATTAGATCTACTCCAACCGCAACGCGTCAAAAGGTTTCATAGCAGCGCAGTCCAGGTCAACCCCAGAAACTACATATGGTCCGTGCACGCGCGAGTGAGCACAGACTGAAGAAAAACTCATTCACAAAATCACTAGCAGGAACTCCTGCAAAAATACACCAGCATTATTAGACATGGCAAAATTGTGGATCGTGGAGGAGAAAGTAAGGGCAGGTTCGTCATGGGCAGAAAAAACAGCTCAGATTATTGATTTCGCACTTAGTGTTTAATGAGATAAGGTGGAGGGCATAGGTCCCTTGGGTCTCATGAGAGCCCGATGAATCCCGGAGGGTAACCCAAGTCCCCCGGGTCTCCACGAGCTCCCCGGGTCCCCCGAGACCCCTCGTCTCAGCTTGTCTTGAATAATTTCGGCCAGTTTCGGCTCTTCGCGACAAACTCGACTCGCCTGAACATGTTCCGACTGATCATTATAAATGCTGCCTTGAAAGCAGTCCGTAATCTTCATTATAAATGATGCCTTGGTAGCAGTCCGTCATCTTCATTATAAATGATGCCTTGGTAGCAGTCCGTCATTTTCATTATAAATGATGCCTTGGTAGCAGTCCGTCATCTTTATTATAAATGATACCTTGGTAGCAATCAGTCATCTTCATTATAAATAATGCCTTGGTAGCAGTCCGTCATCTTCATTATAAATGATGCCGTGGTGTGGCGAGAATTAGAATCTCTACAGTCTACATCTACATTCTACAGGCTCTAGTCGCTGCAGTGCTACAGCGGTTGCAGCGCAACCAGAGGCAGTTGCCCTTTGGTCGAGGGATGATCACCGAAGCAGATCGCACTCGCCGCTCTTGAAAAACGCCGAAACAAGCTGCTGACTGTTGTGTAAACAGTGGCACTGTTGTCTGGAGAAATCACGCTACAAGGCTATTTCAGGACATATAGGTAGAGGTTAAAACAAAAGACATTAATGATTGCGTTAAATTCAAGATATCGCGAACAGTGAAGGATAAGAGGTCGGTTCTAAGCCACTGTTACGTGTAGTTTTTCCATAATGCACCATTCGATGTTGAAGGGTCACCAAGGTGTTGCCAGGGGAGCTGTGGGCTGTGACGTCACGTTTAGTCTATATAAGATCATGTAGACAGGTAACGAAGGCTTTTTGGGTGTTCAGCATGTGAAAGAGTCATTACGAAACGTACGTCTGCTCGTATTAGTCGTCAAGTCGCCCCGTCGCATCGAAGTAAATCTCTTCGCCCGAGAACACAAATTTGTTAAGTGTATCCACATCACATCAAGAAAGAAAGATTATCGTCTCCAAGCGTTCTTCAGTAAAACAGTAGCCGACTTCAAGAAGGAAAGATTATCGTCTTCAAGCGTTCTTCAGTAAAACAGTAGCAGACTTCAAGAAGGAAAGATTATCGTCTTCAAGCATTCTCCAGCTGTAAAGATAATACGCGAAGGATCCACTTCAAGGACAAGTAGAAGACCACCCTAAAAAGAGAAGCCAGGAGTTGTGGAAGCAACACGAGAGAGCGCTTCCCGCCCTCTCCTTGCAACTTCCAAACCCGACTGTGTGACCGGGTGAGCGCGAAGGCAAGTTGCTCATATAAGTTGTGTTAGTAATATTATGTTTCGTTGATATCGATCAAGCTTAGATTGATCATGGTAGAGGTCGTATTATTGGATATAATGATAATCTGTGGCTGTAAGCATCCTCTCTATATGTCTATTCGTATGTGTACCCGTGTAGATTGATATTAGAAAGTGAGTGTTGACATTAGTGTGTGGGCAGTAAACCTGAAAGCCAGTCTCAAGGGCTTCTCCGAGTTATTAAATAAATATAGACATATATGTATATGTTATTGACCTGCACATAGAAGCAGGCGTATGGAAATGTATATGTTAATATATCGTCTCCCAGACCCACTCAGCTGAGTAGCTGGAGAGTGTCACTCTGGGTAAACACCCTCGACCTCTCCTGGGTCGGGCGAACTCACAAGCCCGTCGGTCATTAATAAATATAAATTGGTACATGATTTGATTGCCTCTGATTTCTTTAATTTGACTTGGCGGGCCACAGTGGTAGCAGTCCGTCATCTTCATTATAAATGATGCCTTGGTAGCAGTCCGTCATCTTCATTATAAATGATGCCTTGATAGCAGTCCGTCATCTTCATTATAAATGATGCCTTGGTAGCAGTCCGTCATCTTCATTATAAATGATGCCTTGGTAGCAGTCCGTCATCTTCATTATAAATGATGCCTTGGTAGCAGTCCGTCATCTTCATTATA
>SDVV010022785.1:0-12878 GCA_016164225.1 Gammarus roeselii | reverse complement strand
ATACATATAAGCAGGTAGAGAATAGCCCTCACAAATATCAACACCGGACTAAGAAAGCATATACGAAAACGCTTGTATGGAGAAGTCGAGATGGTAGCGTTGCGCACGCTTTTGTACCGTGACAAATTACAGTACAACTTCAATGGCCGCAATTGATGCATGTACTACCATTTCAATGAAAGTTTTGTGCACTTCAAAATACTTTCACGCATTTCCAAGAAACTGGCCAGTTCTTGAGGAGATTTTATTTCAACATCCGTGGCAATTTTTCCACTGATTTTTTCGTTCTTCTCCTGATCAATTCAGTTCCGCCGGCAGTCTTCGAAATTGGGAATCTTCTATCAATTTAGGCCAGTTTTCCGACCAGCTTGACATTTTATTTCTAATCAATTTGACGCCCAAAATACCGAAAAGTATAAGCGTCGGTGCCGGTACCGACAACAAACGAGGGTTGTCCCGTGCCCCCAGCCAGTGTTAATAAGACGTTTAATAAAATAAATGCGCATCATTTCAGAAATGATGCAGAGTACATGTATAGAAAAATATATCTCAGAATTGATTAAGAATGCAAGATTGTATTAGAGCAGCCCTGCAGTAAACAGTATCTTGGATGCAGAGCAGCCCTGCAGTAAACAGTATCTTGGATGCAGAGCAGCCCTGCAGTAAACAGTATCTTGGATGCAGAGCAGCCCTGCAGTAAACAGTATCTTGGATGCAGAGCAGCACTGCAGTAAACAGTATCTTGGATGCAGAGCAGCACTGCAGTAAACAGTATCTTGGATGCAGAGCAGCACTGCAGTAAACAGTATCTTGGATGCAGAGCAGCCCTGCAGTAAACAGTATCTTGGATGCAGAGCAGCCCTGCAGTAAACAGTATCTTGGATGCAGAGCAGCATTGCAGTAAACAGTATCTTGGATGCAGAGCAGCAAAGTATAAAAATATATTCCCACGTAGGATACACAAGTCCGTTAGGGTTGGGCAGTCGACACTAGAAGTGATCGACGACCTGCTGTCAGTGGGGTGTTATCGTCCATCCTCTGCTCAATAGTCGACCATAAATCGACCACGATCCAGAGGCAAACTGAGCTAAGAGCTTCTTTATTTGGACGGTGATGAAATTAGCCATCAGAGTCGTAGTTGGTCCAGTCTGCGTCTTAGCAGGAGAATAAATTATTAAACATGTTTGAAAAACATTGGACATCGCGACCTGTAGAAGACGGTTGGGGCCAGTGCTGGGTCAAAATCAAATTAATGATGCCATAACTGGGCCAAAGTCACATTATTAAGGCCATTACGTGTCAAGTTTCAACTCATTGAGGTCTTTTACTAAGGCCGTTGCCGACAAGCCCGATGGTCATTGCTGAGCCAATAACTTTGCTTGTGTTGGACAGCATGCCCGATGGTCAATGCTGGGCCAACTATATCAGCAAAGCGTGGCAGATGCCATGCTGGGCCAGCCTCGTATCGCCATGCAAGAGAGACTATTATTCCTGGGCCAACCTTTACTGTCTCGGCCCTGCAAAGCCGATGGCTATTGCTGGGCCAACCTAGTGTTAGCCCTACAAGGCAAATAATCATTGCTGGGCCAACTTCGTCTCAGCCATGCTAGGCTGATGGCCACCAGGCCAGTCCTGTGCCGAAGTGCGTTCTGCAGGCCCTATACGAGAAGTTGTGAACTAAACTCATCAACCCTTCAACTTTGACTATAACCACCCAACATTGATTATAACCACCCAAGTTTGGCTCGTAATCACTTCCATTCATGTTTCTCCGAGTGGAAGTTATATTTCAAGCTCATGCTTCGCACTGTGGACATGCAAACTTCCACCCAACTGATAGCCTGACTTAGAAGTCGGAGAACAAAGTGACTTTTCAACAGCCCTGGCAATAGATTATTCAGTTCATTTTTTGTGACTTGTTGCAACCCATCAGCATGTTCATTACAATCGGCAGGATCTTTTAAAAGATTACTACACCTGATTGTTCGGTCATATTGCGGTTGCTCACTACTTCAGCTTTCGTTGCAACTATCCTTCCATTTTTGGTTTAGGCATTTTGACCAAAAAAATTATCCGACAACAAACGAATGGAAAATGCCTGCGGTTTTATTCATTTCAAGTTACGATAAGCTAAAGAGATTTTATTAATATGCTTATAGAGATTTTATTAATATGCCTGTAGAGATTTTATTATTATGCCTATAGAGATTTTATAAGTATGCCTATAGAGATTTTATGCAAATACCTGGATGCATTCATTACGCTGTTGGAACGCTCAAAAAAATATAAGACCGCCTGTGAACGAATGCAAGGGTTGTCTTGCTATAGGCCATTTTCCAGTTTAGGGAGGCGGTCCTATGAGTATGTAGGCAAGCATGTGTATGTACTATAGATGCCTTTAGTAAGTTAAAAAATATATTTCATAAATATTTTGTTTACAGTTCTGAATTTAAGCCTAGTAATATTTGCATCATCATAATGTGTCTTTCCAATTTAAATATTTGCTGTAGTGATCGACCCGAGAATAATGAAATTGGAAAGAAAGTACGATATGTTTCCATTACTGACAATAAATAGTCGTGTGGCAAAGAACTACAGTACATAGTACAAAAGTGAAGGTGTATTTTTTATTATTTTATCCATCAGTTTAGAAGATTTATGACTCATACGGTCATATTAGTTGTTTAACCACTGTTGCTTATTTCTGGCCATGCAAAAAGAAGTGTGCTTCCGGCAAGCGAATTTCAATTAGTATCCTCTTGACTTATGCAGAATACCCCCCGACTGCAACACCAACCACGACTGTACCATCAATCCCCCTCTAACATCAAGCACGTCTGTAACACCAAACCCGAATTTCTCACTAAACACCAATTTAGTACCAAGCACGACTGCAACACCAAGCACGACTGTAACACCAATCACAAATATAGCATCTAGTTCGACTGTAACACCAAGCACGACTACACCAAACACAAATTTAACACCAAACACGAATTTCCCATTAAACACGAATGTAGCACCAAGCACGACTGTAACATTAAGCACGAATGTAGTACCAAGCACGACTGCAACACCAAGCACGACCGTAACATTAAGCACGACTGTAACATTAAGCACGAATGTAGTACCAAGCACGACTATAGCTCCAAAACGAATGTAACACCAAGATTGCCAGGACAGGTTCAGGCTTCATATCGTTTGTATTCTACTGATGGTTCCTCAACAAAACTCCATTTATTATTAGTGATCGCATAGTCTTCACGGCCGTCCTATGATGGCGCCATCTATCAACGATTTATTGCGCCTATAAAACTTCTCAGCAGCACCGCATCACAGGTGAAACAATGTGTGACCCTTGCCGTGATGAATGGTATAATGATATTCTTACGGGGGTGTCTGTTCGATGCGAGGGAAATTTCAAACAATAATATGGTCTCTATATTTTATGTCTCAGCACTTAAAGAATTGCCTCGTCGTAAAAGCGTACACTGCGTAACAAGAGAAACATGCCTAATGCCATTCAAGCCTATGCGTACCATGACACGGTATGTCAATTGATGATTCGGCGTACAAATTTTGATCAGCGCTGCCCACCCGCTTATGATTCAACTGACCTATCCTTGTAACGCATGTCATTTCGAAGCCAGCCGAGACTAATCAAATCAAATCTCAATAAAAATTATACTGTGGGCTCGCGAGCGGGCCCGTGATAGGATCATGTTTGGATGCTTTCCTATTTTTATTAAATATATCCTATCACATGATATCAATAAGATGCGCCAGGCAGCTCTTCCATTCCACAAATCAGATAGCTAGAACAAAACTGCAATGCTGGAATTTCTTGATAGAACCTCTGACACAATAACAACATATTAATATTAGTCCAAAAATTGTAATGCAACACACGGTAGCCTAACGCAAAGAATTTGATTACAAATATCATTATGCAGCCTAACATTTCACTGCTCCACTAGATAACCCAATGATATCAAACCAAGAGGGTAGGCCACTTATTCACCTACCCTGGACAAGATCAGCATCAGGAGCAAGTCCCCTCCAATGTGAGCGTTTGTTTGGCCTCATGTCTCCCTCCTTCGTTTTGTTTTGCCGGTGGAGTTTCAAGGAGGACACAACAACATATTTTGGGTTAAATGGGACAACAGCGCAGTACCAGCGATTCTGTGAACAGTTGGCAGGAAAATGTTCAGTCTGGAAGTAACCATCAATAAAAGGTCATAGTAACGAGTTTGATGGTAAATAACCAACAAGGATTAAACACTTCCAACCTATGCCCGACGAAACACCCGAATGCTCCGCAACGTCGTGAGGGCCAACAGACAAACCTAAAAAAATAGACAACAAATATATGAGGTATGCACCCTGGCAGAGCATCTCCCACGTGGTAGCTGCATGAGTGGAAGAGAGACGAGGGGCAAAAACGTTGCATGAAATCAGGAGAGCAAGGGCCTACAAACATTGCATGCTGGTCGGCCATTGATTGAGCACTGGGGACGACTGACAGTTCCCTAAAAGAGGAAGCAAAAGACTCAAATCATCGATTACTTAAAAGTTAAGGTACCCGTTGATGAGTATCACGCTGAGGGCAAACTGGCACATAATACTAATAAATGTAATAATAGTTGGAGAATCGGAAAAATTATTGATGGTTTGTCAATAATGGATAAACAAGCAAACTTTCATTACGCGTAATTTTGTTGTAGTATTAATTTCCACCAAGTTTTGTTAGTTAAATTGTTAATTAGTTCTGTTAGTTAAATTCCTTGATGATGAGTTCTGCTAGTTAAATTCCTTTTTCATGAGTTTTGTTATAATTTGAGTTAATATCTTTGTTAATGAGTTCTGTTAGTTAAATTCCTTGTTGGTTAAATTCTTGTTAATGAGTTCTGTTAGTTAAATTTTTGTTAATGAGTTCTGTTAGTTAAATTCTAGTTAATTAGTTTTGTTAGTTAAGTTCTCGTTAATGAGTTCGGTTAGTTAAATTCTTGATAATGCTGTAAGTTAAATTCTTGTTAATGAGTTCTGTTAGTTAAATTCTTGTTAATGAGTTCTGTTAGTTAAATTCTTGTTAATGAGTTCTGTTAGTTAAATTCTTGTTAATGAGTTCTGTTAGTTAAATTCCTTGTTAAGAAGTTCTGTTAGTTAAATTCCTTGTTAATGAGTTCTGTTAGTTAAATTCTTGTTAATGAGTTCTGTTCGTTAAATTCTTGTTAATGAGTTCTGTTAGTTAAATTATTGTTAATGAGTTCTGTTAGTTAAATTATTGTTAATGAGTTCTGTTAGTTAAGTTTTTGGTAATGAGTTCTGTTAGTTAAATTCCTTGTTAATGAGTTCTGTTAGTTAATTTTTTGGTAATGAGTTCTGTTAGAAAAATTCCTTGTTAATGAGTTCAGTTAGTTAAATTCGTTGTTAATGAGTTTTGTTAGTGAAGGAGGTGTTTAGTTTAAACACAGCAAAGTTTAATAAAGAAACGCCTACGATTTGTCTTACGACAGACACTGGAAATAAGGCAGGTTGCGTTGTTTATTAACCTGATTAACATTAGTTAAACATTAAGTGGATGAACGGTGCATTGAGGAACGGTGCATTGAAGAACGGTGCATTGAGGAACGGTGCATTGAGGAACGGTGTATGTGAACGGTGTTTCGATGAACGGTTCACAGATGAATTTGTAATTTAATGATGAACGGTACACTGATGAACGGTGTATTAATAAAATTTGTATTGATGACATGTGTATTGATGAACGGTACATTGACGAATGGTGCAGTAAAGAACAGTCTATTAATTAAAAATGCACTGATGAACGGTGCACTGATGGACGGTGCACTGATGGACGGTGCACTGATGGACGGTGCACTGATGGACGGTGCACTGATGAACGGTGCACTGATGAACTGTGCACTGATGAACGGTGCACACACACTGATGAACGGTCCATTGGTGAACGGTCCCTAACTTCGCAGTCTTGCAGGAATTAGCATTCCTGGAAAACCTGCCAGCACCAAACCAGCCTTACCATAAGACCGTCTGCTTCCTTATATGCCTGGAACGTTAACGACCTAACACCTCTGCCGTGAAGACTGGCAACATGGCACGGGAATTCGTCCTGTCGTGGCCAAAGAAACCCATCGGGAATCGACTAAATTAAGACGTGGATTGAATTATTTTCCTCTAGGAATAAAATGGCATTAAATTAGATTGACGCTCATAATCAATACGGAATAAATGTTTGGAATGGTATTGCTTGTTGAGAGTCTTCGTTACTCTTCCCGGTAGTATTCTATTCTTTGGTGGACGTGTTTCTGAGTTCTTAGAGTTTATGTTTCGTACTAAAAGTTCTATTCGGTGTATGAAAATACATACTTGAATCTTCATGTGGATACTTGTCTATAAGCCTCCGCTTCGAGAAAGAGGAAATCGATACATTCTAGGTGTTACATTGCACAGATTAGTGGAATGACCAGTACATGTACACGGGGCTCAAGAAGAACTTAACCCATGAGCATTCCGGACTACGTTTATTTTATTCCAGCCTGATTGATTTGAGTAGGACTACAATAAACGAATTAGAGACGGAGCTTTCAAGTGTACACAAGTGTAAAAAGACAGCAACAGGCTTTTTAACTTTTCACTTCACTTTGGATAGAGAAGAAATTAGTTTTGAAGTACAACGTCTAAGAGAGCATTTGGTGTCCGAGTAATTCCTGTATTAAAAGATAAATAGGAAGGTTGAAGCAGGGAACAGCATTTAACGACGATACTCGAAATAGCTCAGATCAGCACCCAAGAAAAATCCACCGGCCCATGATGTTGACATGAGATTAAATCCACCGGCCCATGATGTTGATATGAGATTAAACCAAGGCTGACAGCATTGACGGTGCTGGATACCGTTTTGCAACGAGTAGGTGCCAATGCCGGTACCATTTTTACTGTGGCAGTGCCAATGCCGGACACTATTTAAACTGTACCGGTGTCAATACCGAGCACCATTGTTTTGTTCTACTGCTGTGGTATTGCTCCACGTAGAAATGGCAGCGGAGTGCACCTGATTGGTTGGAGTATAGAGCGGGACCTGGAGGTGGGGAACAGCTTGTTCAAGGGAAAAAGTCAACAAGTACACATGGGTGAAGATGTACCATTAGGCAGTATTGGAAAGAGCGTCGATGGATTTTGTGTTGCTCTCGAGGTGAGTGGTGGGGAGGCTGTTCGATGGGCGGGTGGGTATAAAGAAAGGAGGGTGGAGGAATGTCTGATCATCTACGGGTGAAAGGAAGATTAATAATGGTGAAGGGGTGGAAGGGGAACATGTAATCCGGAGGGGAAACAGAGATAGTGAGGGTGAGTGAATTAAATGCGTCAAGCGAATCTGAGAAGATCCAGCAGGCGTTAAAGAAGGAATACTGAAGAAGAAATGGGAGACGTTCAGAGATGCGGCGCGAGAGGCGCCAGAAATGTGTGCCGTGCACCGTATGGTCGGGTGTAGGAGAAAGATTGCGGGTGGTAGGACGATAAGTCGTACAGTAGCAGTGACGCACTAGAGATGATCTTTTGAGGGATGTTTGAAAGCAAGATCGGTGGTGGCCTGTGACAACTATATAGAGGAGAAAAAAGGTGAAGCGTGAGGTGGAGGGCAAAGAGGGACGCAGATGCTAGGTGAAGTAGGCGGTTGAGCGAAAATTACGCAGAGAAAAAGATAATCTGGAAAGATGTTAAGAGGGTGAGGAGAGGGAGACTGGAAAACAGAAGCGGTGAAAAATGAAAACGACCGGTAGTTGGTGGCGAATGGTCATCTACGGAAAAGGTGGGCTGAGTATCTCGAGTTGACAAATGTTGAGGATGTCAGAGAAGCTAAAATTGTTGCTGTGCGTGGTGGTATGCGGATGACGGGCTTGAAATCAAAAATGTTGCGGGCTTATCAAGGAAGCGGTGCAGCAGGCGGTGAAGGTGATGCAAGCCGTGAAAGCCAAGGAAGCGGTGCGGCAGGCGGTGAAGGTGATGCAAGCCGTGAAAGCCAAGGAAGCGGTGCAGCAGTCGGTGAAGGCGATGCAAGCAGTGAAAGCAAAGAAAGCGGTGCAACAGGCGGTGAAGGTGATGCAAGCAGTGGAAGCCAAGGAAGCGGTGCAGCAGGCGGTGAAGGTGATGCAAGCCGTGAAAGCTAAGGAAGCGGTGCAGCAGGCGGTGAAGGCGATGCAAGCAGTGAAAGCCAAGGAAGCGGTGCAGCAGGCGGTGAAGGTGATGCAAGCCGTGAAAGCACCTGGTTTGGCCGTCGTTATGAAGGATGGCGTGATGTTAGTCGAATATTTGGTGAGGCTACTAAAAGTATGTGCTGTGTCTGTTTTGGTGCCGGCTGAGCGACGCAGTGCTGGTATAGCTCCGCTGTATAAAGTAAAGGAGACAAAAATCGATGCTGAGCAACAAAAGCGGTAACTATTCGTTTGGTGTGTGTGGTGGGAGGTGGGAGAGGGCTAGTTTGCTGTGTGTGGTGGGTGGTGGGAGAGGCTAATCAAGAGGATCTGTGATAGTACAGATGGTGCAATCGCAGAGGTGAGAAGTGCCTAGCAAAGGGATAGGATGTGTTCTGGGATATCATGGATCTGGAAATAGCTCACAATAGGGTCGACAGGGAAGAGTTGTGGAGGGTGATGCGTTTGTATGGAGTAGGTAGAAATTTGTTGGAGCGGTCAAGTTTTTATGCGGGCAGTAGATTATGTTTCAGAGTAGGGTGCTTAGTTACCATTGAAAGTGGGGCCGAGACCAGGCCGCATAATATCTCCCTGGTTGTTCAATCTTTACATAGATGGAGTGATCAGGGAGGTAAACGCGAGTGTCTAGGGTTGAGATTCAAAGTTGTTAGAAGCAAGTGGGTGGAGCTGACTATTGAGTCAGTTGCTGTTTGCGGATGATGGGCACTAGTGGTAGATTCGGAAGCTAGTAGTTAGGTTGGCTGGAGTCTGAATTTCGTTGGGAGTGTAGTGTGAAAGGAGGAAAGAGGGAGTTAATGTGGGAATAAGGAATGTGATGAGATGTTCGAGGTAAGACGAGGCGTGTGGACTAAGTGTTCTCTTCAACGGAAAGCTATTGGTTGAAGTTCAGTGTTTTATGTTTCTGGCCTCACATGTGGAGAAGACAGACGGACAAATGGAAGCTGAAGTAAAAAAGGGTACACTGAAGAGTGTGATGAGTGTATTGAGCTGCATTACTGCGTGTGTGGAAGCAAAACACACTCAATTGTTCTCCACGGTGCTGAAACGTGGTGATGAGAGCGAAAGACGGAAGAACGTTGAATCTTTTCAGACGAAGTGTTTGAATTGAATGGTCGCAGTGTCGCGGAAGGATGGATCAATAATGACATTGTTCGAATTAGAACTTGGGATGAGGGGGAAGTTGGAAGACAGAGTAGATTCACGTGTTCTGAAGAGGTTTGAACACATGGTGAAGATGGATGGGGGGAGATTGATGAAAAAATGTTGATAGCAGAAGTGAGTTTTAGTAGGGCTAGAAAAGACCAATGTCTGGGAGGGAAGGCTGGCGTGAAACAGGCATTTGGGAAAAGAGGCATCAATAAGGAGGTAGCGAGAAAGCGTGCAAAGGTTAGGCCTCTGACCCAGTACTCTAGCGTCCTATGACAGTACTCTAGCGCCTTCAGACACAGTATTCCAGCATTTGGATGAGATTTCAAGCAGCTCTGTTTCGCTCTCCCGCCCCTGGCATCTCGTCGAGAAACGGGATGAACTTGGATGGGGGAGGGCACGGCAACTTTGACGCCGCAGAGGTAAAGTAGTGATAACTGTCAGGCCCTGCTGCTGACACTGATCTCTGACTTCACCCTTGACCCGACGCGCTTAAAGGATAAGTTTTCATGGCCGCACCAAAAAAATCCGCCCCGACATATAAATAGTTCCTTTATTCCAACACCAAGCATTGAAGGGGCCCACATCCTGCTCCCAGCCTCCATGGCCAGGTACAGGGTACGGCTGTTCTTCAGGATATTCTGTGTTTTTCTTAATGCACACAACTTGTCGAGATCTTATCTCTCTAGAGGCAGTACCGCGAGTGTCCACAAAACAGCGACACTGCAGCAACCGTGTAATAAGACCGTGGATGCAGAACACAATACATTTCCAGTTGTAGAATTCGTATCTCAGAGAAAGTGTGCGTGGTCTTGACGAAGAGACAGACTTCAACACTTCCTGAATCTCTCATTTAAAATAATGACTTACAGAGAAATGTATTGCTAGAATAAGTAATTGCAAAACTTTTAAAATAAAAATGTTGTAGTTACCCCTCATTTGCAATGCATTTACTCAGATTTTGACCCTAGGCACAGGTTAGCCTCAGTTTTCTCTTTGGAGTTTTTAGTTACTCTTGCAATAGAACTGAGTTCAGCATTAAATACGCAGAGAGTTCCATGCACGACGAATATATTTTTGTGCTTCTTCAATCGTTTCAGAGCGTTGAAAACACATAAGCCACTCGAGAGAAGACAAGGTCTCACTGACAAGTAAGGAATGTCTCGAAAATTAATCACAAATCTTCATTCAATTTAGATGTACTGCGAGCATGAGCATGAATCCCTAAATAAAATTGTTTCCCAAGCCGGCACACACGAAAGTGTTTTTTTCTCACGTTTATCTTTGAAGTCGTGCAACCTCTGGTCTTCTAGCGCAGTACTCCATAGCGTCCTCTGACACATCAATCTGGAGTCCTCGCTGATACATTACTCTACACTCCGCTAACACAGTACCCATGAATCCTCTAACAAGTACTCAGTAGTCTTCTGGCACGGTTATCAAAATTTCTTCGACACAGCACTTGAGTGTTCTCTAACAGAGTGCCCTAGCGTCCTCTAGAATTCTCCAACACAGTACTCTAGCGTCCTCTAGAACAGTATTACAGTGTTCTCTGACATAGTACTCTTTCGACCTCTGGCCCAGTACTCTTGTGTCCTTTGACAGTACTCTAGCGCCACGCAGCATTCCAGCATCTTGACACAACCCCCTAGCGCCCTCTGACCCAGTACTTTAGCGTCCTCTGACAGTACTCGAACGTCTTCAGACGCAATACTCCAGCATCTTGACACAGTACTCTAACGCCCTCTGACACAGTACTCGGCCTCGGACGCAGTACTCTAGCGATCTAACTTCCTCTGACGCAGCTCTTTACTATCCTCTGACACAATACTCTAGAGTCCTTACGCACAGAACGCCAGAGTTTTGTAGCATGTAAGGCGCTGTAGCCACGGTACTCGACAGCTCTCTCACAAATGGTGTCGCGTGTTGTTATGTCGTCCCTTGCACTAGTACTGGTCTCCTAAAAGCAGCACAAAATTCCTCCCCTTACCTTGTTCGCCTTGAATTTGCAGTCGCGGCGAGCCTAGCATAGGTTTACTTTCTGGTACTACGTGGCATTGGGCCTTATCTGAACGACGAGAGGGCCAGTATTGGCCCAACGTTGCAGGTGGCGCGTCTTAAGTTGACTACAATCGTCGGATATCAGGAAGGTCCATTCGGCGGAACAACAGGCTGGTAGATGACTCTTTTTGTGGCTGAAGCATCTCTCCGGGAGATAGAAATATAGAGGACATGGTGTGTGGTGGGCTGCGTCGTAGGCATCCTTCCCCATTATTTTTTCGTTAAAACAAATTTAAATTATGCTGACAGGTAACACCTCATTTTCTCTAATCTGTCCCTGTGCCACATTGGTTATAGATGCAAAAATTTCAGAATTAATGAAAAAATACAGCAAGATATCCCCTGGCAAAATTGAAAAAAAAAATCTAGAAAACTTTTTCATACACACATGTAGGATGTAAGAGTTGCAAGAGGCTTCCTTCAATGCAAGATCGGCCTGTATCACTCACTGGCCAGGGTATCCGGAAAATGATAGTTTTCGACCCCCGATATACCCGAAAGTAATGTGCAGTGGTGAGCAAAAATTCGTTATGATTTAAAACTAAGTAAAATATTCAATGTCCATTTCCGTTCTTAATTTGAACTCATCGGAAATGTGATTAATATTCCCTATTAAGAGGCTTTGTCCACACGAAGTACCGTAAGAAATTTCTATACGAAGTTAAATTCCACGTGGGGAAAGTCGAATTTGTTTTTCCGGTTAAAGACTAACCATAAACGAATATTTGCTCGCTACGGTAGGTATTTTACCGTACACAATAAAAAATGACGACAAATAAGGAACTTTTTCGTTTCATTACAGCGACTTTAATTACAATTTAAAATTCTCCTAAAGTGTCCAGCACCGTATAGTCCGTTTTAGGCATGCCACAAAACTATTACAACTTTCAGGCATACTAATTTTCAGAGGGGAACAGATGAGTGGGCGGAGGAAGAGAGGTAGTGGAGGTGAGTAGAAGAGTGGGAGGAGGCTGAGAGGTAGTGGAGGTGAGCAGAAGAGTGGGAGGAGGAAGAGAAGTAGTGGAGGTGAGCAGAAGAGTAGTAGTAGGAAGAGAGGAAGTGGAGGTGAGCAGAAGAGTGGGAATAGGAAGAGAGGTAGTGGAGGTGAGCAGAAGAGTGGGAGGAGGAAGAGAGGTAGTGGATGTGAGCAGAAGAGTGGGAGGAGGAAGCGAGGTAGTGGAGGTGAGCAAACGAGTGGGAGGAGGAAGTGAGGTAGTGGAGATGAGCAGAAGAATGGGAGGAGGAAGAGAGGTAGTGGAGGTGAGCAGAAGAGTGGGAGGAGGAAGAGAGGAAGTGGAGGTGAGCAGAAGAGTGGGAGGAGGATGAAAGGTAGTGGAGGTGAGCAGAAAAGTGGGAGGAGGAAGAGAGGTAGTGGAGGTGAGCAGAAGAGTGGGAGGAGGAAGAGAGGTAGTGGAGGTGAGCAGAAGAGTGGGAGGAGGA
>SDVV010022784.1:0-12879 GCA_016164225.1 Gammarus roeselii | reverse complement strand
ACATATATATAAACATAAAGCCAGCCAATGTCAAAGGATTAGCTGTGGTATACCCAGAACAGAAGAGGGTTCTCGACTCTCTATGAGGCCGTTGATACATAGTTCGTTGAAGAGGCAGGAATTTTCAGTTTAATCATCAAAAATATTGTACTAACAACTCTCATTGTATTCTGCCACTTTGGAAAGGGCAATTTATAGGTTATTCATCCTATTGCTGCATATATGAACATGCGAGTTGAAAAGAGGATTTAATGCATATCGTGAGCTACGAATCGTTGATGAATGTGTTCAGCATGGCATCGAGATTACTCGACATGATTCACACTTCTCCGACGGAGCGCATAAAGCCACCGTTGTTCACAACCATTTCCAACTAACAGCATCGCACACTCTGCTCTGCAGGAACAATTTAGAAATAATCACACTTTTCAGTCGTCCCATACACTGTCGTCTCAGGAGCACTTATATGTAATTACCATCCCTTAATCCCAATTTATAGGCCATGGGCTGGATTTTCAGGTGACCGGCTCTCCAATGAGATCCTGAAGAGATTCAGCTCGATCCAATTGGACCAGAGGGATCGGGAATCCATTACCGGCGCAAATGGAATGAGGTGATCTTCAGGCTAGTAATGGTAGTGCCTCAGGTAATCAGGGATTGCCAAACCATGGGAGATATGCCGAGCAATATGGAGGTGGTGGATAAGAGGGACAAGTGACTCGCTTGAAAACTGGTTGCGTGAATCGTTGGAGCATTAATGTATCAAAAATTATTTATGATATATTATGAAACTGTACATACACTTCCAGCTGGATATCATTCGACAAATGACATAAAATGTATGAGAACAATGAAAACAGAATTATTGCATTTTATGAACAGATGAAAACTTTCCGAAGATACATTGAATAAGCATCATGAAAAGTCTGCGAAATAATTTAAGAAAATATATTAACCGAAAATGAAGACGCCTTATTGGATAGGTCTGTTTTGATCGGAGCTGGATACAATATCGTGTACCAAATCATTGAATTTATTTTTTCGTAACCAACTGCGAAGGCATGAACGGTTGCACAAGCGCAGAGCTGCACG
Organism: Gammarus roeselii; assembly: GCA_016164225.1. Classification (NCBI taxonomy): domain Eukaryota; kingdom Metazoa; phylum Arthropoda; class Malacostraca; order Amphipoda; family Gammaridae; genus Gammarus; species Gammarus roeselii. Next base: position 11,787 of record SDVV010022784.1, on the reverse strand, counting down.
TATCATTCACTTTCGACTCTTTCTGGCTGCGGTTGAAAGGAACTGTGACTCATACATTGATCTGTTCAAGAGTGATTGGGAGGATTCTCGTGAATATTTCCCATAGGTCACTAACACTTGCATTAGACAAAATTCCGCCTGTTATAAATAAACGGTCTTCTCATTTCCGTTCAAACGTTAGAAGATAACCTGGTCAAAAAAAGTGTTAGCTTTTTCGAGTCGTAGTTTGGAATCTGAAATATATAAAATTAATCGAACAACTCCAAATAAGCTAAAATAATTTTCTCATGAATTGAATAAGTTTACTGTGTACGTCGTGTTCCGTGAGGTATTCCATCACTTCAAGTTGTGATTATTAGAGAACAAAAGCAGTTAGCAATGTCCACATAACAATCAATTTGAAAAACATAACTCGTGTCGAATGTTTTTACTTTAAGGAACACATCCTTTCAACGCAAACATGATTAATTTTGTTGTATGAAATATTTTAAGGGCACGCGGCGGAGGTGAAACTCATTCAGAATGGGCTGCGTAATCTCCTTGTTTTTTTATTTCACTATCCAAAATTCAAGAACAATATATTATAATAATTTGCGCAAGAAACTCCTAAAAAGGTAGTGCTTCACAATAACAAATTTTCTGGTCTTGTCCGGTTCCAGAGCAACTGCCAAACCGCTTTATCCTCTTGCAGTCTACTTGTTGTTGATTTCTCACCCAGTTTGAGCGGCAACGATCACCCCACAATATCTGGAAGCAATTTGTTGCTTTCCGTTCGAGCGGTCCTGAGACGCAATAACTTTGCCCTGAGGTGCGTGGACTTGGAACGGGCCGAGAATATGAGCCCTGCAACGACGACAAATGGCAAACAACTGTCTATGGTTTGGGGCTCAAAAATAAATGTATGGTGACGATATTATAAATGTTCTTACATAACGTTTGGAGACAATGTTAACTTGATGAAAGTGCAATTGTATCAGAAAGCAGTGATTGAAAATAATTTCATAACGGAACCGCCAGCGCAGAATTATGAAATGTATTTCTTATACTACGGCATTGCTAAATAATCGGATCAAACGGCATGTAGAAGGAAAACATGTATGGAGAATCAAACATTAATATCCGTACTTACGAAGCACTTTGAAACTTGTGCAGCAGCGAAGAGTTTTTCAAAATATTTTCAGTTATTCAATTCAAGTGATTTTCGTAGACTGTCATTCACGACTTCAATGTTGACTAATTGCATCAATTTCAATAAATAGAATTATCCAAGAGAAGCTGTTGCATTTAATTCCTATTTGCGTTAATTCTCGCCTCTGTATCATCCATTATCCCATCCCAGATCTGCTTCAGACCCAACATGGCCGATTTGATTCTAGCCAGGGCATGTTATTGATTCCATTTGCAAAGACTCAGTTTGAAAATGAAATAATTTTTGAAATTTATGCCCGCCATGCGTTCTACAAAATTACTCTTCCACTTCAAATCAAATAATTTGTTGATTGGATTTCAATTACGAGTAAAGTTGGGCATGCTTATATTTTTTTAAGATAGTAGTTTGAAATTATTAGTAATAGAGCGGTCCTTTATTATTTGACAATTGTGAGCAATCGTAGGGCGCCTACGAAATAATAATTTTGTTTTTCGTACGTTGCAAATATGACCGAATCGTCTTGCTCCCTTCCTTTCAACGGTATACGTGTGTATACAAACCTGTCTACTAAGGGAATCATATACGCGCTGTTTAGAACATATAATTGTATGAATAATAAGACATTTAAATAAATAAAATGGAACAGTCGTCACTGGAAGAATGATAACGTTTGAGCAGCGAGTCGGTGACTCGCTGAATCATTAACATTTTTTCAAGAGAACAACGTTATCCAAATATTGGTTTGACAAAATACGATTAATCAAAATTTGTTAATGTTATACAATGAGAGAAGAACATGGTTAGAATAGATTTTAGATTTTTACCTATTCCATTTCACCAATTAAATTCTCGTAAAATATATGATCGTAATCAATTTCTTGCAATTTTTTGTTAAGCTCAAACAATCGGTACTATTGGTTTTACGTTATTATGAAACCAATAGTATAGGGCAAGATTTTCGTTCATAAATTCTTTCATTGTAACGATGTTTGAGGTAACAATCCTCTGATTCATGGGTGCTCCAAGAGCGAGAGATGAAATTCTTTCAGCATTGAAAATGAGACAAATGATGGTGTAGTAAAAGGTTGAATCTGTGGTTTCTATAGCTCCCTTCGGATTATGACAGAGGTTTATCAGCCATCACATTGTCTGCTGTATTGGATAAATTTCTAACTTTTTAATTCCACACCGCTCAGCTGAAAATCTTAAAATCTTATCATGTTATGTATTTTTTTATGATCGTTGTCGGTATCTGACGAAAGCAGCAAATAAAATATATGACTGTCATCAGGATGAAAAGCAGAAGCCATCGCTCTTAGGAAAACGTGTTGGTAGAATGCAAAAACGAATCACACTACCAGTTCAACGTATTATCACAATTTCCGTCAACACTCTCCGTTTATAGTATTTAGTGGTCGCAAACAAAGCCCAACATTATCTCGAACTTGGTTAACGAGTTTGTTATTTGAAGACCGTGGATATGCATTTGGTTGTATTCAGAGTGTTATTGGAGGTGTAATCTTCCGGAACGATGTTGCGATAGCCGTAGTATTTACGTAATATGGGATGCTGGTCCAAACAACGTAAGAGGATTTGTTGTATCAAACTGCTTCGGAAAATAATACTTTTGTACATTCAAAATAATCATCTCGAATTATAAACGTTCATGTGCTGAACGAGAAATCAATGCTCTCGGGATGTCAATTTGGCTTCTTTTGTAGGGCTGTTGCTATCAACATAGAATTCTGAGACATTCCATTGATTTACGTGATTTTTTTCATTTGTTCGGGTAACTTTCTATTTTATCACGTTATGTTGATGATTAGAATTTCTTGATAGTCCGGTATCAGAGTTCTAAACATTAAAATATTGTACATTTAGTAAATAATGGAACATTTTCACACATGTTTTCGATTACATTAACGGAGAATGATCGAGCGATCAAACATCCCGCGAAGTAATTTAATGCCAAATCAATCCCGCACAGCCTGGATCATGAATACTCACTTAAGAGCTGGGCAACCGCACACTAGATGTGAGGTTGACTCACTGTCAGTAGCCATGATGGTGCCCACTTGCACCATCATGGCTACTGGTTTGGTGCCAGTGTCAGCTAACGGACGGGGGGAGGGGGGGAGACCGGAAGAGGGGAGGGGTGCGGAAGGGGAACGGCAAGATGGAAGCAGGCTTTCGGCCTTGATTGGCAAGGTTAATGTTATGAACATTTTAATTTGTACTGTATTTTAATATATATTGGACTTATATGTATATATGTTTTTTCTTCTTTAGATGGTTGTAGTGGAGTATAATTGGTGGGTGGGTTCGTAGGGATGGGGGCTTGGGATATTTTTAAATGTTTTGTTCATTTATCACTATATAATCTTTTATAGTATTAGTGTGGTAGGTATGTCTTATAACTCAATTTGCAGCCTTAGTGTGCGAACGGCCCTGTTTGTACCAGCCTGAAGGTAGGATTGCAGGCAAGATTCTGTGTTTCCCAGCGATTTATTTCATATGTATATCTTATCTATAGGAATATTATGGGTTATTTGTCTGATTATTGGCGAGTTCAGGTATGTATTGTTGGATGATGCAGCACCTACGGTCGAGAATCTATCTAACCCACTTTGCATTACCCAGTTTTGAAACAGTTATATCAGTGTTCCATTGACGTGGTTTTCCAATAGCAAAAATACCTGAACGAAATGGGTTTAGTGTAGGTTAAAATATTAAGTTATGTATACCTAGTAATGATTGATTGATTTAAGTTGAATTTGTGGTGTTTCGGAATTTCGATCAGTTAACTCACACAGTTTTAGGCATTTCAGAGTATTTTAGGCTTGAAGCATCCATGTAGCAAGCTATTTCAGGCACAATTGCTAGGTTGTTGCATTAGTGTGGTATTTTTATAAGTATATATGAAATTCTGTTACGATTAAACCGTGGTTACTTTAGTTAAAGAGATGTTAATTCAACCCTGTTTTGAACTGAAGTTGAGGCTAATTTCATTAGATCTTGTATGCACTATACCGTATTTACTTTAGGTTTCAGTTGTGTCGCTCGTATGTCTTGGTATCTTATATACATTTCTTGTTTGTTTGGTTACATGCTAGTTCATTCTCATTCATCACGTTTTAAATGTATATTTTGGGTATGGTAGAGAATTAATCTTCTTGATTTGTTTTATCTTTTGAGTTTTAGTATAGGTCTTTCAGTTTTGTAGCTTCTCTGTTGAATTTCCATCTCCAATGCAATCTGTTGATTATTTATACAATTTAGGATATATTACGTTTGTATTTACAAAATTGAACATTATTTCAGGTCTAATTTAGTTATATTTTGTTCATTTATAGTGATTTATATATCTTCTTTCATCCTGATACAGTATTTGACGTGGTTATTATAGATATAGAACAGACGACTTGTTACAAATTTGGTCTTGCTGTTACGGTATTGTGTATTTATTGTTCGACCATTCTTCAATATTTAGGAGGAGTTAGACTGTCCCCTAAGCAAAAGCTCATTCTGTTTATGCTTGTGTGTGTAAATGGACCGATTTATTAGGATGGATACCATAATGTAGTACAATTTTTATGTGAATTAAATCAGAGTAGAAAATCATAATTACCTATTTTATACATGTTCCTGATGTTATTTTTTTTCCACGAGAATCATAGGAATGTACGTTTAGGAGGTGTAAGTCCGTACTGCATCTTTGTGGAATTTTCGTCATTGCTCCCTAGTAAATGTGTAGTTTAACGCTTAAATGATAATTTTCTGGATGGATGGGTCCTAGTGTAGAGGTGGTTTATACTCTTTGCTTGTCATTTTGGAGTTCATCCATGTTCAACGTGAATTATGTACGTTCTCGTAGACGTCGATCTTGAGTTTCATGGGTTTGTAGTGTTTTACTTAAGTCATCAGTAAACAGAACCCAAGCTTCTTATGACCACACACTCTCTGAGACTCATTCTTGACCACTGTACATGTGTCTAGATTTTGGTTATGTCCAGGATGTATCTTGTTCGAGGCTGTTCTGAGACGATGGGTTAACAGATGCGAGGTACGTCTATGGCATCGTATCATGACTGTAAGTTACCTCTAAATTTGTTATATATCAGTGGTAGATTGCTGAGAAGTGACCTAGTAAAGCATTATAGAGTTCATTTTTATAACACAGATAGGCTTGGATTTGTACTCCCTGAGGCATGGCATAAGTTAGGTCTAGGAATTTATTATAGATTTGAATGGCATGATAGTATAAAATAACATTTTTCACATTAACTCAGCGTTAAATGTCAGTTATTTTCGGTATGGCTGTTATGTTAGTATACGATCTTAGTCATGAACCAGATCACGTCGGATACTGGAGTAGGATTCATCATCAGGATGCGGTAGGATACACCGTATATAATAGTTAATCGTTGTTGCTTAGGGTTGAGTAGAAAATCTTAATTAGCTATTTTTTTAGATGTTGGTGTATATTTTGATTTGATATCATAGGAATATATCGTTATTCGATAAAAATTTGCCTATTTTCATGGGATGTTGGGTATAAAATACGCTTATTTGGATGTAATTATTCAAAAAAATGGTGTGTTCTCCCTCTCGACATTGGATTTGGGTCCGGTTCCATATTACCTTGGAGAACTATTCTACCGGATTTGTGTTGAGTGTTAGTGTTGAAATTTTTCAATAATTGAATGTATATCTCAATTATGTTATCCAATCGCAGGTCTTTGCTAGATGCTTATTCCCGCAAATCTTACTATTATAAATAGTTGTATTTCGTTAGCAGTTTAGCCCCTTAGAAGATTTTGATTAATACAGGCTTTTGTTATGAGACTGCGTTCCCATTCAGAATATTTGTCTTTTTCGACCATTCACCAGATCCACTTTAACATTTTTCACTGAAGGTCTGTAATGATGGCCATAATCCTAACTCATTCTAACCTAAAATTACCAAGTATTGCATATGATTCCCCGTTTCATACTTATGTTAGGTATTTTTCTTCATTGATTTAACATTCATCCATATCAAATCTAAACACTTGACCCTGTAGTTTTACCAATGTTTAGCAGATTGTGTGCCTACATTTATATATATATTTTTTCACGTCGCTTCTTACAAGTCCAGTGATATCGACCAGTCCCGAGTAATGTTAGGTCATCGCTCGTTTGTGGACTTTCGTGTTCAAAACGTTTATGTAAGCTTACCCCGTACGTCAGTGAGTGTTACGAACGTTAAAGCGTTAGCAAGATTTATGTACGGTTTTACTGTTGGAATATGATTTTTTTTGTAGTGTTGGACGTTTTGCTCCTACCATTTTTGTCTATATATCAAATGATGGATAAATCCACTCTAACAAGTTTTTCATACAGATCTGCATTGTAAGGTCCGTAATCCACAAGATCTAGGATACAAACCATGCCTAAGGTACATAATTATCGAAATTTATATCAATGTACGATAACATAGATCAAATACCGATGAATGCAAAAAGGGTTACCGTACAATGACGAATACATTATTACCTATGCAACTTAACCTATTCTATCCAATAGTTATGTATTTTTAATCAAGTTTGAGGGTTATGTATGATATTGATGTGTATGAATCTTTCCGCTAGGGCTGTATATTTATCACATCAAAAGCAGTTGAATACATTTTCTCCAATTTGATCCAGCGAAAAACCTTCTGCAGATGTTTGGATTCCAGAATATATCGATAACTCTGTTACATGTTCGGATGAGACTCAGCAGGTAAGATCCAAGAGAACTAATGCACTTCAATTTGTTACATTCTAAACGTGGGTCAGTTGTATGCGATGTTAGGTTTAAAGATCTAGTCATTCTAACCAACTTATCCAATAATTATATATTTTCCTTCAAATTTGATAGATATGTATGATATTCAGTCATTATTTTGTGCGATGTACGTATCAAATCCCTCCCACACGGCTCTATTTTTCGAAGTTTTTTTTTTAATGTCACACACCAGGTACACACATTCACGCTTTGTACGCATGTGCAGGACCGGGCATGGTTTAATGATGTCGTACACAGGGATAGTTACCGATACAATGTAGACACACACACACACACACTCACACACATTTTGATTGCATTTACAGGATCGGTTAACATCTGATGCACTTTAACTCGATATATGTTTTCTTCCATTAGAACAAAATCCTTTGTTATTGTTCCAAGATATTTATTGCGGACCACCTTCACGTCATGATAGGTGAAAAGAACAAAGCATCCTAACCTATCCTATCCTTTTCTATCCAAGAATTATATAGTATCGATCGTGTTTTCGTGCATAAATTTGTTACTTTTATATCGATTTACGATATATTCATTTTCATCCTCTCCGCTTGGCTCTACATTTTGATCCAGCCTATTCACACCCATCAAAACCTAACATAACCTAACTTTATGTATGGTGTTCAGTCATTGCTATATACATATGAAGCTCTCCAAACGACTCTAAATAATACTTTAACATGTATGTTATTTATTTTATTGTCACTCTCATCCCATATAAGTTAGCAGAGAGGACCCATTTTCAATCTTAGATGGTTTGAATGTTACGGGTAAATTCATATAATTTTCAATTTTGACACAATTCTACGTCCCTTTAACATATTATTCACACCCATCATAACCTGACCTAACCTTACGTACGGTATTCAGTCATTGATATATGCATATGAACCCCTCCATACAACTCTAAATATCACTCTAACATACATGTTATTTATTTCGTTGTCACTCACGAGTCATATATGTTACCAGAGAATAACCCATTTTCAAACTTGGATGGATTGAATGCTACAAGTAGTTCAACTTTGTATTCAGTTTCATATAAACGGACACATAATCTCACCCCATGTTTTTTCTTAATTTACTTCAATATCTCCGCTTAACTCTACAACCTTTGACAACTTGCATCTCTGAATTTTCACTTCTTTCGTTCCTATATTTTTTCTAAACTTCAACGATGACTTCGTTTCAAGATCTGATCGGACGCTGATTTATATCATACCATTCTGTAACACATCTCGATCATTTACCTCGAGCTAAGTTTTTTGGCATCATTTCAACCCTTGAAACAATTTTTTTCTACTTATTTCGAAGATTCGATGTTACCTCCGACTGTCACGATGTTCACAATTCATTACTTAACCTTCGATTTTAGGATAATATAAACTTCTCATTGTGAACATACATAGTTTTTATTAGTATTTATTAACATTATTTACAGACCTTGCTGCCCTCATCAATTTCATATACCTGGTTTTTGATATTTAAACAGCATTGTTCGTCATCCAACAGTACTTTTCATCACTATATTTCAGTATACTTTCAAAATCCATCTTATACTCCATCATATCTTTGATACGGATACCGAAGGCTATTCCGTTCCCGTGTGTCAATAAATGTATTACTTCTTCTTCTTGAACCTAATTATTCGAATCTTTTCCAATTCAAAGCTATTCGGAGATTCATCATTGAGAAATTTTGCATACGTTCCAGTTTCTCTTGTGTTCTTAGGTATAATCTGTTGTCCACTTTGAAATTGAATTGAAATTTTTAATATTAAACTTGTGTTATATATTTTTAACTCATGTAACACGTACATTCGCTTGAATATTCACATTCACATACGTACTCAGCCCTATACATATACACTGTTGATGACCTAGGTGAGAAATGTTAGGCCAAATGTTTTGCGGAAAACCAAATGTAATCAACTTATAATAGCTAGCTGGTAATCAAGAATGGAGTCAGTGATACGTTGAGATCAGGCGGAGACACACGTTTCGTCATAGAATGAACAAAAAATGAACATTCATAACTCAAAATTTTGTTTACAAGTGCTAGAAGAAGGAATCTCCGAAAATGATATGAGTCGGTTCGGATAAATATTGACTAGTGTAAAAATAACAATTATCTCAGAATGGACAAACAAGAATCAAAAGAGTGGGAGATTTCATTCATAAATGTATGCAGGAAAAAGGAAGTCTGCTTTGGGAAACTAATGTGGACGCGTTACATTCGTATGTAAGTAAGTTTAGGAGGGGGAAGGGGGAGGGGATAAGAGAAGCAAACCTCGATAATTTATATGATCCAAGGGCAAAATCTTCATCATGATAGTAATACAGCTGAGGTAGTGGACAACAGATTATACCTAGGAAAAAAATAAAAACTTGAACGTATGCAAAATTTCTCAATGACTTTAGAATGGAAAAGATTCGAATAATTAGGTTCAAGAAGAAGAAGTAATATATTCATCGACACACGGGAATGGAATAGCCTTCGGTATCCGCATCAAAGATATGATAGAGTATAAGATGGATTTTGAGAGTATACCGAAATATACTGATGAAAAGTACTGTTGGATGACGAACAATGCCGTTTAAATATCAAAAAACAGGTATATGATATTGATGATGGCAGTAAGATCTGTAAATAATGCTAATAAATACTAATAAAAAGTATGTATGTTCACAATGAAATGTATATATTATCCTTAACTCGTAGGTTAAGTAATGAATTGTGAACATCGTGACTTTCGGAGGTAACATCGAATCTTCGAAATCAGTAGAAAAAATTTGTTTCAAGGGTTGAAATGATGCCAGAAAACCTAGCTCGAGGTATATGATCGAGATGTGTTACAGAATGGTATGAAATAAATCAGCGTCCGATCAGATCTTGAAACGAAGTCATCGTTAAGGATAAGAAAAAATATATGGAAGAGAGAAATGAAAATTCAGAGATGCAAGTTGTCAAAGGTTGTAGAGTTAAGCGGAGATATTGAAGTAAATTAAGAAAAACATGGTGTGAGACTACTGTATGTGTCCGTTTGTATGAAACTGAATACAAAGTTGAAATACTTGTAGCATTCAATCCATCCAAGTTCGAAAATGGGTTATTCTCTGGTAACATATATGAGTCGGGAGTGACAGCGAAATAAATAACATGTATGTTAGAGTGATATTTAGAGTTGTTTGGATGGGTTCATATGTATATATCAATGACTGAATATAGTACGTAAGGTCAGGTCAGGTTATGATGGGTGTGAATAATATGTTAAGGTGAGGTAGAATTGTGTCAAAATCAAAAATAATATCAATTACCCGTAACATTCAAACCATCTAAGATTGAAAATGGGTCCTATCTGCTAACTTATATGGGATGAGAGTGACAACAAAATAAATAGCATATATGTTGGAGTATTATTTAGAGTCGTTTGGAGGGCTTCATATGTATATAGCAATGACTGAACACCATACATGAAATTAGGTTATGTTAGGTTTTGATGGGTGTGAATAGGCTAGATCAAAATGTAGAGCCAAGTGGAGAGGATGAAAATGAATATATCATAAATCGATAAAAAAAAGTAACAAATTTATGCACGAAAACTCGATCGATACTATATAATTCCGGGATATAAAAGGATAGGATAGGTCATGATGCTTAGTTCTTTTCACCTATCATGACGTGAAGGTGGTCCACAATAAATATCTTGGAACAATAACAAGGGATTTTGTTCTAATGGAAGAAAACATATATCAGAGTTAAAGTGCATCAGATGTTAACCGATCCTGTATATGCAATCAAAATGTGTGTGGGTGTGTGTGTGTGTGTCTACATTGTATCGGCAACTATCCCTGTATACGACATCATTAAACCATGCCCGGTCCTGCATATGCGTACAAAGCGTGAATGTGTGTACCTGGTGTGTGACATTAGTAGGAAAACTACGAAGAAAAGAGCCGTGTGAGAGGGATTTGATGTGTACATCGCACAAAATAATGACTAAATATCATACATATCTATCAAATTTGAAGGAAAATATATAATTATTGGATAAGTTGGTTAGAATGACTAGATCTGTGAACCTAACATCGCATACAACCGACCCACATTAAAAATGTAACAAATTGAAGTGCATTAGTTCTCTTGGATCTTACCTGCTGAGCCTCATCTGAACATGTAACAGAGTTATCGATAAATTCTGGAATCCAAACATCTGCAGAAGGTTTTTTGCTGGCTGAAATTGGAGAAAATGTATTCAACTGCTTTTGATATGATGAATATACGGCCCTAGCGGAGAGATTCATACATATCAATATCATACATAACCATCAAACTTGATTAAAAATACATAACTATTGGATAGAATAGGGTAAATTGCCTAGGTAATAATGTATTCGTCATTGTATGGCAACCCTTTTTGCATTCATCGATATTTGATCTATGTTATCGTACATTGATTTATATTTCGCTAATTATGTACCTTAGGCATGGTTTGTATCCTAGATCTTGTGGATTACGGATCTTACAATGCACATCTGTATGAAAAACTTGTTAGAGTGAATTTATTCATCATTTGATTTAATAGACACAAATGGTAGGAGCAAAACGTCCAACACTACAAAAGAAATCATATTCCAACAGTAAAACCGTACATAAATCTTGCTAACGCTTTAACATTCGTAACACTCACTGACGTACGGGGTAAGCTTACATAAACGTTTTGAACACGGAAGTCCACAAACGAGCGATGATCTAACATTACTCGGGCTGGTCGATATTACGGGACTTGTAACAAGCGCAGCGAAAAA
>SDVV010022783.1:0-12880 GCA_016164225.1 Gammarus roeselii | reverse complement strand
TTGTGCATCAGTTACATTTTCTCGCTTCCACAGCCACCAGCCTCATACACGAGGGAATCTCCTCATACAACCACCAGCATCATACACTAAGGCCTATCCTCATACAACCACCAGCCTCATACACGAGGGAATCTCCTCATACAACCACCAGCATCATACACTAAAGCCTATCCTCACACAACCACCAGCATCATACACCAAGGCCAATCCTCATACAACCCCCAGCATCATACACAAGGGCCTATCCTAATACAACCACCAGCATCATACACGAGAGCCTATCCTTATACAACCACTAGCCTCATACATGAAGGCCTACCACCCCCCCCCCTATCCTCTCCCCAGCTTTTCATGTCGATGATCCAGTCGGAGAATCTTTCTCCTCATTTACGTCTCACACGCTAATGGGCTGCATCTCGTTCGTTCTCATTACGAATTAGCCGCCTCTTGGTCCCATTAATCAACGTCCATTCACCGAAGTCTGGGTGCAGCCCAAATGTATACTAGCTATGCGAATATTCAATGTTAATCCTACAGAAACAGTTGTTTAGTTATCACACTTTTATAAGCAGGGATGAAGGTTAGTTGAAATGAGGTCGATAAATGGAGACTTCGTTGTTCTTATCCTCCCCTTCCTCCTAATAAATGGGGACTTTGTTGTTCTACTCCTCCCCTTCCTCCCAATAAATGGGAGCTTTGGTGTTCTACTCCTCCCTTTCTCCTAATAAATTTGGCTTCGTTGTTCTCCTCCCCCTTTTCCCAATAAATGGGGGCTTTGTTTTTATATTCATCCCCTTTGTCCCAATAAATGGGGACTATGTTGTTCTATTTCTCCCCTTCCTCCGAATAAATGGGGACTTTGTTGTTCTACTTCTTCCCTTCCTACCAATGAATGAGAGCTTTGTTGTTCTACTCATTCACTTCCTCTCAATAAATGAGGCCTTGTTGTTCTACTCCTCCCCTTCCTCCTAATAAATAGGGGCTTTGTTGTTCTACTTCTCCCCTTCTTCCCAATAAATGGAGGCTTTTTTGATCTACTCCTTCCCTTCCTCCCAATAAATGGGGACTTTGTTGTTCTTCTCTTCTCTTTCCTCCTAATAAATGAGGATTTGTTGTTCTACTCCTCCCCTTCCTCCCAATAAGTTGGGGCTTTGTTGCTCTACTCCTCCCCTTCCTCCCAATAAATGGAGATTTTGTTGTTTTAATCCTCCCCTTTCTCACAATAAATGGGGGCTTTGTTGTTCTACTCCTCCTCTTCCTAACAATAAATGGGGCTTTGCTGTTCTACTCCTCCCCTTCCTTCCAATAAATGGGGGCTTCATTGTTCTACTCCTCCCTTCCTCTCACTAAATGGGGGCTTTGTTGTTCTACTCCCCTTCCTCTCATTAAATAGGGGATTTGTTATGCAACAACTCCCCTTCCTCCCAGTAAATGGAGGCTTTGTTGTTCTGCTACTCCCCTTTATCCCATTAAATGAGGCTTTGTTGTTCTACTCCTCCCCTTCCTCCCAATAAATGTTGCTTTGTTGTTTTACTCCTCCCCTACCTTCCAATAAATTGGGGATTTGTTGTTCTACTCTTCCCTTCCTCCTAATAAATGAGGGCTTTGTTGTTCTACTCCTCCCCGTCTTCCCAACAAATGGGGGCTCTGTTGTCCTACTACTCCTTTCCTCCCAATAAGTGTGGCTTTGTAGTTCTACTCCTCCCCTTTCTCCCAATAAATGGGGACTTTGTTGTTCTACTCCGCCCCTTCCTCCTAATAAAGGTGGGCTTTGTTGTTCTACTTCTCCCCTTCCTCCCATTAAATGGGGGCTTTCTTGTTCTACTTCTCCCCTTCTTCCCATTAGGCTGTGATTATCCAGGAGTGTAGCCTTGAGATGTTTCATTGGCTGGTGATATTTGTCTGTAATGATGACCACTGCATGATACGACACGTGGAACAAAGCTATAGAAAAATTGGCATGTGGAACATATGAATTCACTTTGATGAGCTTCCGATGCATTTGGAAAATCATGAAAACCCGGGGTTGTTTTTGAAATAAACACTCGCAGAACCACGGAGTTCAGAACTTCTCTACCACCAACACTCGCAGAACATCGGAGTACAGAACTACTCTACCTTTAACACTCGCAGAACCACGGAGTACAGAACTACTCTACCTTTAACACTCGCAGAACCACGGAGTACAGAACTACTCTACCACCAACACTCGCAGAACCACGGAGTATAGAACTACTCTACCACCGACACTCGCAGAACCACGGAGTTCAGAACTACTCTACCACCAACACTCGCAGAACCACGGAGTACAGAGCTACTCTACCACCAACACTCGCAGAACCACGGAGTACAGAACTACTCTACCACCAACACTATTAGAACCACGCAGTGCAGAACAACTCTACCACTAACATTTGTTCTGAACAATAGAGCACGAGAATTAACGCTTACATAACATAACTAAGACTGGTTTACAGCCACGGAATTGCGTTGAGGTTCACTCTTTGTAGAGATCAACTTGCAGTGGGTTCCAATATATACTTAGAAGTTAACGTACAGCACAGCCATTGAAAAGTAAGCGTGTGGGTAGTGTTGGAACCAGGATCCAACCCTACCATTAATAATGAGACGAAAAATAAAATGGGCTGTCGTCACTCAGAGTGCTTATTGTGCTGTCGTCACTCAAAGGGCTTAATGTGCTATCGTCACTCAGAGTGCTTAATGTGCGGTCGTCACTCAGAGTGCTTAATGTGCTGTCATCACTCAGAGTGCTTAATGTGCTGTCGTCAAACAGAGTGCTTAATGTGCTGTCGTCACTCAGAGTGCTTAATGTGCTGTCGTCACTCAGAGTACTTAATGTGCTGTCGTCATTCAGAGTGCTTAATGTGCCTTCGTCACTCAGAGTGCTTAATGTGCTGTCGTCACTCAGAGTGCTTAAGGTGCTGTCATTACACAGAATGCTTAAAGTGCTGTCATTACACAGAGGGCTTAATGTGCTGTCGTCACCAGAGTGCTTAATGTGCTGTCGTCACTCAGAGTGCTTAATGTGCTGTCGTCACTCAGACGGCTTAATGTGCTGTCGTCACTCAGAGTGCTTAATGTGCTGTCGTCACTCAGAGTGTTAAATGTGCGGTCGTCACTCAGAGTGCTAAATGTGCTGTCGTCACTCAGAGTGCTTAATGTGCTGTCGTCACTCTGAAAGCTAAATGTGCTGTCGTCACTCAGGGTGCTAAATGTGCTGTCGTCACTCTGAGTGCTAAATGTGCTGTCGTCACTCAGAGTGCATAATGTGTTGTCGTCCCTCAGAGTGCTTAATGTGCTGTCGTCACTCAGAAAGCTTAAGGTGCTGTCTTCCCTCAGAGTGCCTAATGTGTTGTCGTCACTCAGAATGATAAATGTGCTGTCGTCACTCAGAGTGCTTAATGTGTTGTCGTCCCTCAGAGTGCTTAATGTGCTATCGTCACTCAGAGTGCTTAATGTGCTGTCGTCACTCAGAGTGCTTAATGTGCTGTCGTCACTCAAAGTGCTTAATGTGCTGTCGTCACTCAGAGTGTTTAATGCGCTGTCGTCACTCAGAGTGCTTAATGTGCTGTCGTCACTCAAAGTGCTTAATGTGCTGTCGTCACTCAGAGTGCTTAATGCGCTGTCGTCACTCAGAGTGTTTAATGCGCTGTCGTCACTCAGAGTGCTTAATGTGCTGTCGTCACTCAAAGGGCTTAATGTGCTGTCGTCACTCAGAGTGCTTAATGCGCTGTCGTCACTCAAAGGGCTTAATGTGCTGTCGTCACTCAAAGTGCTTAATGTGCTGTCGTCACTCAGAGTGCTTAATGTGCAGTCGTCACTCAGAGTGTTTAATGCGCTGTCGTCACTCAAAGGGCTTAATGTGCTGTCGTCACTCAAAGTGCTTAATGTGCTGTCGTCACTCAGAGTGCTTAATGCGCTGTCGTCACTCAGAGTGCTTAATGTGGTGTCGTCACTCAAAGTGCTTAATGTGCTGTCGTCACTCAGAGTGCTTAATGTGCTGTCGTCACTCAAAGTGCTTAATGTGCTGTCGTCACTCAGAGGGCTTAATGTGCTGTCGTCACTCAGAGTGCCTAATGTGCTGTCGTCACTCAAAGTGCTTAATGAGCTGTCGTCACTCAGAGTGCTTAATGTGCTGTCGTCACTCAGAGTGCTTAATGTGCCGTCGTCACTCAGAGTGCCTAATGTGCTGTCGTCACTCAGAGTGCTTAAGGTGCTGTCATTACACAGAATGCTTAAAGTGCTGTCATTACACAGAGGGCTTAATGTGCTGTCGTCACCAGAGTGCTTAATGTGCTGTCGTCACTCAGAGTGCTTAATATGCTGTCGTCACTCAGAGTGCTTAATGCACTGTTGTCACTCAAAGGGCTTAATGTGCCGTCGTCACTCAGAGTGCTTAATGCACTGTCGTCACTCAAAGGGCTTAATGTGCCGTCGTCACTCAGAGTGCTTAATGCGCTGTCGTCACTCAAAGTGCTTAATGTGCTGTCGTCACTCAAAGTGCTTAATGTGCTGTCGTCACTCAGTGTGTTACAGTCGATTTATAAGTAAAATGCTCTCCCAATTGGGACAAGTTTTTGTACACATAATTCCAAGTTAGTTCCTGTTGTAGAGGTAAAAGTTAGCCTAGGAGGAGTTCGTCAAGACAACAATTCATATTGACAATGCAAACGTAAAAAGCACACTGTCTCTTCATAACTTCGAAGTTCTGATTACAACCCAAAAACAGGGAAATAATAATTTTTAATCGTGGATTGCCACTCATCGCCCATTTTATTTTTGAGATTCATGGTTAAACGCATCATTTTTTTAAATTAACCACTCGGTACAGTCCACTTCTTATAGAGTTCTCTGTCGTTCGTGTTCGTATAAAATATATTCTACGCAAGACAAACCTTTCGCTAATTGATATTAACGGAGATATGAGGGGAAACATATTTAGTTATACTCGTGCTTGCTAGGGCTTATGATAGCATATCTTTCTTTGAAGTGGAGAATGATGAGCGTTAGACAACCTACCTTAATCTAACCTAACCAAATCTCATTTAATCTTACCGACCCATACATGAACAAACATAATCCTACTCAGTGAGGCGGACAGGGGAGGAGTGTAAGTGCCGAGGTCATCTCAATTGCATTTCTAATTAAACGATCATTCATGGTTTCCTTTTGAAAAAATCCTGCGTAAGTCACTAATCCAACTCAACCTTAGATATAACCTAACTAATACTGCGTGAGTCACTAATCCAACTCAACCTTAGATATAACCTAACTAATCCTGCATGAGTCACTAATTCAACTTAACCTTAGATATAACCTGACTAATCCTGCATGAGTCACTAATTCAACTTAACCTTAGATATAACCTAACTAATCCTGCGTGAGTCACTAATTCAACTTAACCTTAGATATAACCTGACTAATTGTGCGTGAGTCACTAATCCAACTCAACCTTAGATATAACCTAACTAATCCTGCGTGAGTCACTAATCCAACTCAACCTTTGATATAACCTAACTAATCCTGCGTCAGTCATTAATCCAACTCAACCTTTGATATAACCTAACTAATCCTGCGTGAATCACTAATTCAACTTAACCTTAGATATAACCTAACTAATCCTGCGTGAGTCACTAATCCAACTCAACCTTTGATATAACCTAACTAATCCTGCGTGAGTCACTAATCCAACTCAACCTTAGATATAACCTAACTAATCCTGCGTGAGTCACTAATTCAACTTAACCTTGGATGTAACCTAACTAATCCTGCGTGAGTCACTAATTCAACTTAACCTGTGATATAACCTAACTAAATTTATGCCTCCGCAAACGGACATTTGCGTCAATTTTGTCCTACTGAAAAAAGTTTTCCAAATAATTTGATCTATTGAGATTGTGGTCTGGATTTCATGCCGGGTGCGGCTTAATATAATGAGCTGAAATCTGATTTGATATCTAGTTCTTGTATCAGAGCTCAGAGTGAACATTAAAGAGCTGACACATTTAAATGATCGTAAGCAACTTTGAAAGCACGAGCAAACAAGTCTTAGTGTTACCGCCTTCAACACTCCGAGCTGCGGTACGACCGATCAGCTTCAACACTCCGAGCTGCGTCACGACCGATCAGCTTCAACACTCCGAGCTGCGTCACGACCGATCAGCTTCAACACTCCGAGCTGCGTCACGACTGATTAGCTTCAACACTCCAAGCTGCGTCACGACCGATCAGCTTCAACACTCCGAGCTGCGTCACGACTGATTAGCTTCAACACTCCGAGCTGCATCACGACCGATCAGCCCAGACTTGTGGTGACCATCACATCTGAGGTACACCACATTTATGGTGAGTTGACTAGGACCGTTTAGTAGCTGTGCATACCAGTATGTAAAAAATAAATGACTCTATAACTAAGGAATTGATTTCCGGGGATCTTGAGTGCTAGTGGGCGGAAACATAAGGGGTTTGGGAGTGGAGTTTGTGTACATGATCGCGACATGTTTGGTCAAGCATGAAACGATGGCGTATGATGAGTTTTGTTTAGATTTTATTTTGGATGAACTACAAATGGAGGTTACCAAAAATCCATGTACGGACAGAAAAGGAAATGAATGTTCAAGTATTTTTTAATTACGCTATTTCCAGAAGATCTCAAAGATTGTGCTGATGCCAGAAACAAGAAGCAACACAAAGACTCACAGGGGCTTGTGAGGAAGCTTTTCTTCGAGTTCGCCCACAGAGTTCAGTGCTTTCACCAGGTGGCAGCACCAGATAACCGGATCCGTTAAAGTAACGTTTGCTTTGCTTTGTGGTAATCAGTAGCAAGGATACAACTTATCATTTAGTTGGCAGCTGTTTTGCTTGGCAGCTTATTGTCTTTGCTCGTGACAATGGCATGCCCAGACGAAAAGTAACCGAGATGTCCTTCCTAGTCATGCCCAACCGACATGGATCCCTCACGATACCCTACCGAAGCAACAAGGAGCTCTGACTATTTCCTGTCCAAACGACAGCAAGCTCAGACAACACCCAGAGTTGCCGAGGCCTTTTCCATGCGACGAGAAGCCCTGACGATCCCTGCCCAAACGAAGTGGAACCCTCACCCTCGCGATGCCCTGCCCCAGCAACAAGCAGCTATGACGTTGCCATATCCAAACGACATGCAACCCAGACGAAGTCCTGCCCTGCCCATGCCCTAACGACATGAGACCTGGACGATGCATGCCCTGCTTCGCCCTTGTCCAACTGCCCTGCCCTGACTACGTGAAACCCTGCCTAAGCTCTATCTCTCCCCTGCCTTAACCAAAAGATACCCTGCCGATGTCCTGTCCTGACCTTATTAAATGGAGCCCTGACAATCCCCTGCTGAGTTTCTGCCGGAACCAGAACAGCTCTGACGACAACCTGCTTCAGCCATAACTGCTTCAACTACAAGAAGCCTTGACGTACGACGCCCTACCCGTCTGACGCGGTCTCCCATGTGGCGGCTAGGGTCAGTTGTGTTAGGTGTCGTAACTGACGAGTTAGAGCTTAAGTAGGCAACGACAATTAAGTTACCGGCCGCACCGCAACGCCACCCGGTGCCCGGCCATTGTTGAGACCAAGCTAACTTTTGGTGCCCGGTCCAGAATACTGATCTCTCGTCGCAGAAGACCAAGAACTAAAGCAGTAAATGCAGAGAGGGTCTAGTAAACGGCAGTGTTGCTACACTCGTAACAACTCAGACTATAGGGACTTGGCTCAGCAAGATTTATTTCTCGCTTGTTAGCTGCTTTACTGGCTAAATTCTGCGGCTAATTGCCCAAGAGGCTTCGAATCGGCAATTTCACGCCCTTTCTCTGAACGTTCTACTTTTGTTGATGAAACTGATATGCCTGTTCATTCTATCATTTGTATGAATCGCCTTCCGTGGGATCTTGAATATAATAACATTCTTTATCACGTGTCCGAGCAAACGATTTTCTGCGATCGGAAGCAAGTTTTATTTTTTCGTGGAAGCAAACAAGCGGAGATTAAGCCTTTCTTTGGCTTCTTAGTCCACGAACCACTTCCCAGTCTCCGACCCAAGATTTGTTCTCTAGAGTGAACATAATACCCATCCTTGTCGCACCCACTACCGCCCTTACGAAGCCTCTGAACCATCGCTATTCGTTATTGAACGTGTCGCCCCTATCAACTTCTGTTCGTTTAACGACGCAATAATTACCTGTCAACATCTGTTCAGTAGGAAATCGCCACAATTTTTTTTAGCGATGGCTATTTCCCTATCAAAATTAGCTTCCCATTGGATGCAAATTTCCCTAACGACTCCAACTTCCCATAGGACGCCTATTTCCTTAAGGACAACAACTTTGCACAGGACGCCTTTATCCCTATCGACACCAACTTCACATAGGACGCCCGTATCCTCATCGACACAAACTTCCCACAGGACGCCTATATCCCTATCGACACCAACTTCCCATATGACGCCTATTTCCCTAACGATATCAACTTCCCATATGACGACTATTTCTCCAACGACACCAACTTCTCACAGGACACCTATATCCCTATCGACACCAACTTCCCATATGACGCCTAATTCCCTATCAGCTCCTCTTCCCATATGACGCTTATTTCCCTATCAGCTCCTCTTCCCATATGACGCCTACTTCCCTATTAGCTTCTCTTCCCATATGACGCCTATTTCCATATAAGCCCTCTTCCCATGACACCTATTTCCCTATCAGCTCCTCTTCCCATATTACGCCTATTTCACTGATAGCTCCTTTTCCCATATGACGCCTATTTCCCAATCAGCTCCTCCTCCCATTTGACGCCTATATCCCTATCAGCTCCTCTTCCCATATGACGCCTATTTCCCTATCAGCTCCTCTTCCCATGTGACGCCTATTTTCCTATCAGCTCCTCTTCCCATACGACGCCTATTTCCCTATCAGCTCCTCTCCCCTAATGACGCCTGTTTCCAAATCAGCTCATCTTCCCATGTGACGCCTATTCCCCTATCAGCTCTTCTTCCCGTATGACGCCCATTTCCCTATCAGCTCCTCTTCCCATATGACTCCTATTTCCCTATCAGCTCCTCTTCCCATATGACGTCCATTTCCCTATCGGCTCCTCTTCCCGTATGACGCCTATTTCCCTATCAGTTCTTTTTCCCATATCACGCATATTTCCCTATCAGCTCCTCTTCCCATAAGACGTCCATTTCCCAATCAGCTCCTCTTCCCATGACGCCTATTTCCCTATCAGCTCCTCTTCCCATATGACGTCTATTTCCCAATCAGCTCCTCATCCCATATGACGCCTATTTCCTAATTAGCTCCTCTTCCCATGACGCCTATTTCCCTATCAGCTCCTCTTTCCACATGACGCCTCTTTCCCAATCAGCTCCTTATCCCATGACACCTATTTTCCTATCAGCTCCTCTTCCCATATGACTCATATTTGTCTATCAGCTCTTTTTCCCATATGACGCTTATTTCCCTATCAGCTCCTCTTCCAATATAGCTGACTGCCCCTATGTCGGCACATTGTACTATGGGCTCGTTTCCATATTGCTAACCTTTACATTTCCTGGATTCCCTTCTTCCTCATTGCAGAGTTTTACGCTATTATACTATTGACACCGTTATTGGACTATTGGCACCGCTATTAGACTATCAGAACAGCTATTGGACTATTGGCACCGCTATTGGACTATTGGCACCGCTATTGGACTATCAGAACAGCTATTGGACTATTGGCACCGCTATATGACTATTGACACCGCTATTGGACTATTGGCCCCGCTATTGGACTATCAGAACAGCTATTGGACTATCAGAACAGCTATTGGACTATTGGCACCGCTATTGTACTATTGGCACCGCTATTGGACTATTGGCACCGCTATTGGACTATCAGAACAGCTATTGGACTGTTGACACCGCTATTGGACTATTGGCACCAACCAACATAACAACTGGCATAGCTCATTTATTTTCTCATTGTATGGATTTCCATCCTCTTCCATACGGAATTACACGATCGTTAGGCTACTGGCATCAACCCAAATCCCAATTGCATTTGTGCACCAAGACTTCTCTTTGTGATGAGCATCCCTGGATATATTTTCCCCATTTTTTTCTATCGACGCTACTCATCTATCACTAGCCTTTATCGATTGCCGCAACTCGCCTGTCCCCGGCCTTTGTATTTTGCCACAACTCGCCTGTCCCCGGCCATTGTATTTTGCCACAACTCGCCTGTCCCCGGCCGCTGTGTATTGCCGCAACTCAACATTCTCTGGTATTTATATATATTACTGCAACTCGCCTATCCCCCACTTCGCCCATTGAAGGTACTCGCCTATCATCGGCCTTCACCTATCGACCCAACTCGTCTATCACCGGCCTTGTTTAATCCCCGCTACTCACCTATCACAGGCCTTCTTCTATCAACATTACTCGCCTATCACAAGCCTTCGTCAATCTACTCTACACGCCTATCACCGACCTTAGTCAATCGATGCTCTTTGCCTTTTTCCCGACCTTCACCTATCACCACAACTCGCCAATTACTGACTTTAGTTTTACGACGCAACCCGCTTATCACCGGTCTACGACCATCGATGCTACTCGCCGATCACATGCCTTCGTCCATCGACGCAATTCGCCCATCAACAGCCTTCGTCTATCGACGTTACTATCCCATCACCGACCTTCGCCTATCGATGAAACTCGCTATCACCGACCTTCGTCTATCGATGTTACTCTTCTATCACCGTCCTTCGCCTATCGACACAATTCGCCCTTCACCTGCCTTCGCCTATCGACGAAACTCGCCCTTCACCTGCCTTCGCCTATCGACGAAACTCGCCATCACCGACCTTCGTCTATCGACGCCCAGGATCGACTCTATTTCACTCGGCCGCCGCCATCTGTATAAACCATTTATATTCATCAGTCGAGCCAGCTTCAGCTCCAACCGTCAGGTCTCTGCCCCTCGTCCCCCCTCCGTCCATTCCGATTCCACCACCTCGGCTTCTTCCCGACCTTATCGCCCCTCTTGCTGCTTTCCCAGCCCTCCCTCCCTTCCCATTCCTCCCACGCGCCCCTCCCTTTCTACCTTCCCAGCTCTTCCCACTCCTCCCTCCCTTTCTACCTTACCCCCTCTTCTCACTCCACTCTCTCTTTCTACCTTACCCACTCTTCCCACTCCTCTCTCTCTCTTGCTACCTTACCCACTCTTTTCACTCCTCTCTCTCTCTTTCTAGCTTTCCTACTTGTAACAATTTTCCTGCTCTTTCGTAGCTTCACATCGGACCTGTCTTTTTTCTTATCACACATATTTTCTCCCCTCTCACGTCCTTCATCCCTTCTCCCATTTGCACCTCTCTCCCCCGGCATCTCTCCCACCCTCCCCTCTCTTCCTATCATCATCTCTCACTATTCCCTCTTCCATCAATGCTCAACAGCCCCGTTTTGTCCTTCTTAATTCGTGCACGGTCGTGGAGTTAACACTTGATGTCGTGCACGGTCGTGGAGTTAACACTTGATGTCATGCACGATCGTGGAGTTAACACTTGATGTCGTGCACGGTCGCAGAGTTAACACTTGATGTCGTGCACGATCGTGGAGTTAACACTTGATGTCGTGCACGATCGTGGAGTTAACATTTGATATCGTGTTTCTCGCCGTGCTCAGTTCAATTTATTCGTCGCTTGTTTTCCTGAGGAATCAAGAA
The DNA here is from genome assembly GCA_016164225.1 of Gammarus roeselii. Classification (NCBI taxonomy): domain Eukaryota; kingdom Metazoa; phylum Arthropoda; class Malacostraca; order Amphipoda; family Gammaridae; genus Gammarus; species Gammarus roeselii. Next base: position 1,129 of record SDVV010022783.1, on the reverse strand, counting down.
AAGGACGTGTTATATCCTTTCCCTGATAGCAATATTTCGGCCACTCCTTCATTGGTGTTTCAGTGGTGCAGATCTACATTACTATCGAAAATGTTCTACTCTCCTTCAAATAGAGGTTCAACATTTGAACGAGGTACAACCTCTAGAGAATGTCCATCATGGGGCATAAACGAATCATCCCTCAACACATGTTCACACTTTAAATAGTTCCAGATTTGACATGAAAACTAGGTGGTCCTACCATTAAAGTTCGCAAACAGGGGTCAACGTATAAAACAGTTCGTTCACTAAAAAATATATCTGTTAAAATAATTCATCCTATAAAGGACTGACCTCTACAAATGTGAGAACTCTAAAATGGTCTCACCTCTCAAAATATCTGACCTCTAACTTGGTATGACCTCTAAATAGCTCCAACCTTTAAAAAAAAGGGCCCTCAAAGACGACGCACGATGACCTTGTGACTCTTCCCCACAATGATGCGAAATTTTTCCACTTAAAAAAGTAAAAACGTTGCAATCTGATTTATTCAGCAGCACCTAGTTTCCCAAGGGAGCTTTCACACGTCATAATTCCTACAAATATCCTTCGAGTATACAGCAAGGTCAATATTCTACAAACATCCTTCGTGTATACAGCAAGGTCAATATTCTACAAACATCCTTCGTGTAAACAGCAAGGTCAATATTCTAGAAACATCCTTCGTGTAAACAGCAAGGTCAATATTCTACAAACATCTTTCCAGTATACATCAAAGTCAATATTCTACAAACATCCTTCGAGTATACAGCAAGGTCAATATTCTACAAACATCTTTCCAGTATACAGCAAAGTCAATATTCTACAAACATCCTTCGAGTATACAGCAAGGTCAATATTCTACAAACATATTTTCAGTATACAGCAAAGTCAATATTCAACAAACATCCTTCGAGTATACAGCAAGGTCAATATTCTACAAACATCTTTCCAGTATACAGCAAAGTCAATATTCTACAAACATCCTGTGAGTATACAGCAAGGTCAATATTCTACAACATCTTTCCAGTATACAGCAAAGTCAATACTCTACAAACATCCTTCGAGTATACAGCAAGGTCAATATTCTACAAACATCCTTCGAGTATAC
>SDVV010022782.1:0-12880 GCA_016164225.1 Gammarus roeselii | reverse complement strand
CACACACACACACACACACACATACACACACACACACACACACACACACACACACGCACACGCACACCCTCACACACACACACACACACACACACACACGCACACACACACGCACACACATACACACACACACACGCGCGCACACACACTTACACACACACACATTGCAATACATCGAAGAGGTGCGCCGAAAAACTCGCACAGCAGGAACGTTTCCCGGGGTCGAGCTGTCGGTGACGCAGACCATGCCATGCCCATCGTGTAGGGGGATTTCCCTCTGAACCGACGCTCGTGAGCTCGACAAGCCTGTCCTCATCTCATGGCCTGCCTTTCCCGCGCCTCGAATGCTGGCAAACACTCGATGAAGGGCTCTGTTTTGAGTATGCTTGGACACTTGCCCAGGACACGGGCATGTCAGAGCAGGGTTTCATCACTCCGCCAACCGTGGCCCTCATATCATGCGAGATGGTCATTTGATTAGGACACTTGCCTCTCACACAGTGTGTGATGAACGCAGTTTGAAAGGACTGGTCATTTTTCATGGATCTGTTCATCATGCTATGATGCTATGAGACGAATACGATCGGTAGAACGAGTTATAACACAGATTATGGGTCTGTAGCTGTCAACGGATTAGAATTTTGATGAATCATCTTCCAATCGCTAGTAAGGTGTCTGGAAAGAGACGGTAAACCGTTGAGATTTGAACCTTTGTTTATTAATTAAAGTATAATGGAGCAGCTTACTTAAAATTTAGTTTATACTGTAAATATGTTTACCTTAAACTTATCATCTCTCGTCATAACAGTCGAAAGTCCTTAAATTGATCTGAGTATATTGCTTATTATCTATTTAACAGTTACCCCTACACTTCAGCAACACCACCTAGCTCAATTCTTAAAACTTGACTTTACAACATACTTAGAACAGTAACCATCCCTTAACTTATGAGCTTCCCTCACCTGCATGACCTCTTAACATACCAGAACATCCGAGTGGTAAGCTGTGTTTATTACAGCGACTATCCCGAAGGTCGTCGTCTCAGTTGCCTACACGAGACAGCGTCGCCGCAGCACTAAGACAGCGTCGCCGCAGCACTAACTAAGACAGCGTCGCCGCAGCACTAACTAAGACAGCGTCGCAGCAGCACTAACTAAGACAGCGTCGCAGCAGCACTAACTAAGACAAACCGGCTCTTCATGCGTTAAAATCTTTCCTCCTGCAAATCGGTGCTGACTCCGGCGCATACGACTGTGCCGTATCCTTAATGTAGCGATACGCCTGCCATCTTTGCAGGCTTCTCCGTGGGTATGCATGCCTTCTTATTATGCTCGTTGGATCATCTCCTTAAAACAGTTTCAAAGTTAGATCAATGTCAAGTGTATCAGATCATGCTACGCTTCTTTTCCTACCAATTGTTTTGATTAGTTGAATGAGAGAACATGTGCGTCTACGGCAATGCCTGCAGAGCGTGCCAGATGTGTTGAAGCCCTATGCAACCAACGACACTCAACGAGTCGAATTTGCGGCATAAAATCAAATGAATTACGACACTCCAGTCACTCGCTCACGTCTGTTTAGCGGAAATGGCGTCACAAACTCTGGTATCCAATCGTAATGCGTCGAAATGCTTTTTTTTTCATAAATGGCAATCAGCTGACTTCCCGAGACTTCAAAAAAAGGATTTCTGAAAAAAATAACCGTGTCACCAATAAGGCAAAAGGCTGGAGTAGGGTGCCTATACTCAGGGTACATGAACAAGACAGGGTAAACCCTACGATAGCGTGACGTCATAATCATGTTCTCTGTCTTCAATCTGCTCTGTGACTGTCTGTAGTTTGGATATTTGTAATTTTGATATTTTTGGCTTATATAGCGGTTGCCGCGTAGCAGCCATCTGACAGCCTGTTTTTACCCACGGCATTTATGGGCTGGCATTTTACCATTCAACAGACTGGCCAGAATGTCTCACTCGGGGTCAGGTAGGCGCTAACCCACAACCTTCAGCTCCCAGTGGACGTCTGTTGTGAGGAGAGCCCGACACGCTACCCACTCGGCCACCGAGCTGGTGACAGGGTGAACCCTATAATTTGATAGCGTGACGTCAGGATCACGTTGTCTGTCGTCACGCTGCCCTGAATGTCTAAGTCGTCACTGGAACCGCACCGGCTTGTATTTTAGAGCCTCCCTATGGCAGATAGGCAATAAGATTCCAGCCTCAGAAATTCCAGTTACACATTGCTTCATTTTCTTGAAATATGACACTATGAAGAACGTCCCCTTGTGGATAGAATATATGGGTAAACGGGTTCTTCAGAATTAATATATGCGGTGAGGGGCTTGCTCGGGGTGGACGTTGCACCAGTGACCAGACATGATATCAGCGTGTGGGTGTATTTGGTCAACCCAAGCTGTACATGACAACTTCAATAGGATAATTAAAAAAATGAAGGAGATGTAGGACTTACTCGGCGAGGCATCAATTCGTATATCAAAGTGCGTCCCATTGCAAGTCGTATGCGGCTTAAGTGTGACGTCGGCCTTGGTCATTGCAAGTCGTAAACGGCTTAGGTGTGACGTCGGCCTTGGTCTTTGCAAGTCGTATACGGCTTAGGTGTGACGTCGGCCTTGGTCTTTGCAAGTCGTATGCGGTTTAGGTGTGACGTCGGCCTTGGTCATCTTCTTCGCTGAAATGTGGATAGAGAATGAAGAATTGTCTATCCGAATAATACAGAAACGAATGATTTCTTTCTTGAGACCAAGTTATTGAAATCTCCTGCTCATTTACATGCATTAAGTCTTCTTTTCGTCGCACATTTTGATTTGTCACAAAACCAGTTTGCTAATAACATAACAATCGTTTTGCGTTTTTTTTTTGTGACTCTATGCAGTCAAATACACGGATTCCATAAACGCTTATGCATCAACAATTCATGGATTAGCAGTCACTTCTAATATTCCCAATTATATTTCTTTGTTTGTCAGGTAATGTAAGGTTATAAAGTGATGGAGGATTGTATTATATTACTTTATAGTTGGGCCAGCTCTGACTGTGGCAACCTGTCTGACTATTCATTCTATATTAAAGCCAGTTTTCTTGCGTGCCGGTGTATCAAATCCTGTTTTCTCAGTCTGTTTCACAAATTTGGCATGAATAGATTTATCGTATGTTTATAGATTGATTTGGTTGGTTTTATGTTGCCCAGTGTCGACTCATAAAATGAAAGAGGAGGTTTTGTGTTGACAAGTGTTAGCTCATATAATGATAAAGTAGATTTTATGGTAACCAGTGTCAGCTCCTATAATGATGGAGTAGGTTTTATGTTGACCCGTGTCGGCTCATATAATGATAGAGGAAGTTTTATGTTGACCAGAGTCAGCTCATAAAATGATGGAGGAGGTTTTATGTGACCTGTGTCAGCTCATACAATGATGAAGCTGGTATTTGTAGGAGTTGGACAGATCGGAATCTGGGCTAGTTTGGATGAGGCCGTGTTGCGAAAAAATATTTATATACGTTTAAAATATCAGAAAAAATACGATGGTATTTTTCGTACTGCATGCCACTCAAAATTAATACATGACACTTTGCACTCAGTTAATTCATTTACCAAACATGCCAAACAACAGTGTAGACTCAACCTCCAACAGGTGGAGTCAGGGTAGAGCACGTCAACTCGAAACTCAAAATGTTTTTTGTTAATGGTGAAATACACCTCATCTTCAAATAATCACAGTGATGTCTTCTTCAGGAAAACCTACCACGAAATCTTGAATCTTAATTTTAGTTGTGTTGGATGGCTTAGTGCAGTGTGCTGGTCTCGCATACCAGAGGCCGCGGGTTCGATCCCTGGCTATAGACTATTGATTTTTCCGATGGTGACATCTCGGTGCTAATTTAAATAAATCTCCTAACAAAATTGTTGGTATATTCTCTCTCTTACACCACATTTGATTGGGTTCATTATTCAAGGGTGTTTCCCGTGGTCAGTTCAGCCTGTCCCTCTCCGGAAGGCTTCCCTCCTCCCCTCACAGGAAAGCCCTCCCTCCCTATCTGCGAGTCTTTTACCCCTCCAATGCGCGGCCTTCCCCCCCCCCCCGATCCCTTGAAGGAGCCTCTCCTCTGGTAGCCCCTCCACCCCACTCCCCGTCGTTGGTGCCCGTGTCCCCTGTCATCAAATTAGCAGGTAAGAAGCCCCAAATGCACCTGTGAACTGGAGGGCCTGATTGTGCACTCAGCAGGTAAACGAGAAGCTCTCTTTCAGAGCACCGGACGAAACCGACCTCGAGAGACCGTTGTCAATTGTGGTTATTGTCCAGATTTTTAGCACACTCTAGTTGGATGGTCATTTCAGTCGTTATTTATAGAATTAGTGAGCTAATGCGACATCAGAAAATACTATTTCGGCCAACTGTAAATTGGGTACATAACAGACTTAACATTATAGCCATCGTTATTTACACACGTAGGCTACATGGCAACATGTGTAAATAACGATGACAGCTTTAGCTTTCCCTATAATACTAAGTTCTGTTTGTATTGCCCATTGTTTTATGGCTTCACAGATGTATGTTATTAATAGTGTTATTACAGATTTAGATATTTCGTCCCTCTTTCCAGCCTCTCCTGAAGTGGATTTTTTTTATAAGTTTATGTAATGTAAAAGATAGGTAGAAAGTGACCCAACTCAACGTCACATATAATATAAGTGTCATTTGCTTAAACGACAGGTATCTACCAAAACTAGATAAATATAATACTTGTGTATGAAAGATCCAACAGTCGTGATGACATTTATCGTACAAAATTACTTCCTCTTCCCGCCGAGATAACTCTCGTCAAGGTCATCCATAGGATAGGCAGCATGGATGAGACAAATTCAGCTACCTACAACTAGCATGAGCCACACGGGGTGATGAGTGATGAAGAAGGTTCGTTCTTCTTCAACGTGGGATCATTCATGCTTTGCCCACCTCTCTGAGCAGAATCTAAGAGATATGTTTCCAAGCATTGGTGGCCACAAAGAAATGTGGCATGGATGACACGGCTTTAAACAATAAGCGATATTGTATTGTAGGAGAAACGCAGGAAATATATGTACATATTATTCTATCACAAAACTGCAACGCATTTGAGATTTTGAGATAGTATTGTCTTTTAATCGTACGTACGAGACGGGAATGTCTCTTACGTTTTTGTAACGATCAATTTGATTTTCGAATTTATATAAAATAGGCGAACATGTTTTTACTATCGGCGTGGCCGCTAGTCATTATAGTAGAGCTTCTCATATGGTCATTGAATTGTTTATATACTTGGGCGTACAAGGAAATAGGATAGAAGTAAATTGTCTCTGGACACTCAAAATGAGTAAACTTATAATATCACATTAATGTCGAGGAATCTTCAGTTACTTTAATATGGATACCAGAAAAACCTAGTCAATTCTCTTCCAAAGCCTGTAAGGAAATCCCCATTGAATGGTTTACTCTTTTTATTCCCATTGATTGGGTAACTCTTCTTATTCCCATTGAAAGGGTAACTCTTCTTATGTGAGGATTAGCTTATGACGTCACTACGAATGCATACCACCTTCTCGCAGGACCTGCACCAGTACATGGAACCATGTTATTCCTTCCTGGTGCATTGACAGAATTCCCTGGAACGCTTCTTGCAATACAACACAACACCACAACATTACGTACTACAGCTGCTTCTATCTGCTGATCCACTCTTGTTATCAATCAGAACTGGATCCAAAAACGACACAATATAAGCGTAGAACTTGGTGAATAGTTTGAAAAAATCTAATTAAGTTCAACACTGACTGTTTCAACCATTTAAAAGGTCGGATTGAAACAGCTGGTGTCGTGTGGCAACTCCACATCCGGACACCTCGATATAAGTATGGGTGAGCCTTGCGGGTTGTTCAGTTCACCTTCATTGTGTTTGGTAAACAGTGCGGGAAGCGGAGTGCTGCATCCTCTGGACACTCCAGACTCATAAAGTTGTTGTCGGTTGGAACTGCAACAGTGACAACATGAAGACGCCTTTCGAGGCTATGTTTTCGAAGATGGCCTTCTGGAGAGGAAGGGTATGTACTTTGTGATGGAATGTGTTAGTTACCACGGATATTCACTCATACGAATAATTCACGTAAAGGTGTCGCGATATTATTGAAGCAAAATTTTGGTTCAATGTGAGGCAAATTAGGAGTTTAATAATAATAATTATTATTATCTTTATTGATACACTCGATGGTACAATAATGGTTGCAACAGGATACAAGTTCAACTAAGACATTCTTGCCAATACATCGAAAATATCGTAAAAAAAAGTACACGTGAAGACAGATAAAGATTGAAATACAAGACAACAATTTATAGATTAAGTTTGAGACAAGCGTGCTTATTCAAGGTGCAATAAAGTTTGAAGGTAATTAAAGGGGCATAAATTATACGGGTTAAATATCCATGGAATAAGCATGCTCGGAACCTTTTGTTCTAAGTACTCCTTAAATCCGTCGCGTACAATGATTAAATCTGTCGCTTACAATGATTAAATTTGTCGCTTACAATGATTAAATCTGTTGCTTACAATGATTAAATCTGTCGCTTACAATGATTAAATTTGTCGCTTACAATGATTAAATCTGTTGCTTCTAATGATTAAATTTGTCGCTTACAATGATTAAATCTGTCGCTTACAATGATTAAATCTGTCGCTTACAATGATTAAATTTGTCGCTTACAATGATTAAATCTGTTGCTTACAATGATTAAATTTGTCGCTTACAATGATTAAATGTGTCGCTTACAATGATTAAATTTGTCGCTTACAATTATTAAATCTGTAGCTTACAATGATTAAATCTGTCGCTTACAATTATTAAATCTGTCGCTTACAATGATTAAATCTGTGGCTTACAATGATAGTTTTGTTAGTTGCTATTTTCTCAGTGAATTAAACATTAGCTGCTGAATAACAAAAGTAGGTCTCTTTTAATGTATGTAACTGCCACAACGCAACGTCTTGATTATTCACCAAAAATAGTGACCAATAAAGTCTTGTAAAGGAATCTCCATATCGCACAATGAGGTAGTATGACCGTCAAAATTCAACAATTCTTAGCACGAGTCCGGACTAGAATCAACCCATAATTTCGAAGCTTGCAAAAGTGGCTCATATCATAGAACATCAATAGTATCATAGAACATCAATAGCGTACCTAATAAACATTGTATGTGTTCTGCGTTTGAAATTCAAATATAAATCCTTGAGGTCCTTTTTGAAAGCGTGGCCAAACGGGCCAAAGCCAATATCAGTTTCTAATACGGCTTTTTATTAATATGCAAGGTATCACATTCTGGAATGTTATGAAATATCCTCACAATAGCATCATTGATATATGCGTATGTTAGCCACACTTGTGTTAAAAAAGACCTCAATAAGTGATATTATATTACTAACTTCAATAGGAAACAATAAGACAGATATTCACATTCATACTATACTTCCAATGACTTTGTACTCATTATCGTACTGCAAACATAAAAGTACATGTCGGCTCTTGTCGCTGACGACATATTTATCAGTTATACGTTTATTTGGCGTGTATCTGTTGTACGATACATTGCTCCAGCATACGGTACAGAAATGGCAATGTCTGGTAGACGAGGCATCGCTCGACTCTATTCGTTGTAGTGTCCGTGCTCCTGTATGAACGTGCGTATTCTTCCGGTGGTCAAAGACGTTATGAAGTGATGGATGGATTAAGTAAATTTTTGTGTTTACCAAATTACAATTGTCTTCTATTTGCAATCCAAGAACACTATTGTACCATACGCAGGATAATATGATTCCATAAACACTGACAACGAATATATTGCAGTTGATATTAAGTGTGGAATGAAATACTAAACCTATAAACTTATTCCGATTAATCGGTAGTCTATTAATTCATATGCATGCTGGAAGTTCACCTAAGTGCTCGTAAATGTTTCTAGCTGGTGAACTGCATCCAATAACTACTTGAGCTTATTAATCATTCTCAAATTGTTAGGCTATGTACAATAATCAGAGTTCGTCTCCGCATGCAAGCAGGGGGTAACATGTGTTCTTGACACATCCTAATTAGGAATAATCATTGCCTTCCAGGTGGAAATTTCCAAGCCGTCCTCCAGTTACGGTGCGACTGCGAGTAAGGCGGAACTGAAACTGGAGGAGCCAGACTGCGAGGTAAGCAAACGTCAAACTTTCTTTTCTTCCTGAGGTGAGAGGTGACCAACTCTCCACGGGGTTTCGACGGTGTTAAACATACGAGATGTTATGGTTATTATAACAGCTAGGATCATAAAGCAAAATAGTCTGTAAACGGACATCGCAATCTTGCACTAACCCACGGTCTGGTTATTGTACAATCTCTTTATATATGACTTTCCAACCCTGAAACATTTTTGTAATTCTCCTTCCCTGATAAATTTTGGTATTTGTGATTGATTTGGGATAAAATTTATGAATTGTTCGAAACGGCGACATTCTTTTAGTATATTATTTGCAGTTGCTCAACCCAGATATTGTAACCTTGATATTTGCAATGAATTAACCTTACATTACCCGACAAGATAACACCACTGTACGTGCGAACATTTCTTGCATACGGCTCGGCTAACCCCTACTTGTGGTACCTCACCAACAGACCGGCGACCAGCCGACTCGAGAGCAGTGGAGCAACCCCATCGAGTTCCTGTTGTCCTGCGTGGCCATGTCCGTTGGCTTGGGGAACATTTGGAGGTTCCCCTTCGTGGCTTATAAGAACGGTGGCGGTGCCTTCCTCATCCCCTACATCTTGGTGCTGGTCTTCATCGGCAAGCCGCTCTACTACATGGAGCTCGTCCTAGGACAGTTCGCCTCCAAAGGATCTGTACGAGTCTGGGAACTGGCTCCTGCTTTCAAAGGTAGGATTTAATTTAAAAAGGATTCTATAATTGAGTTTTGAAACTGGCTTTGGATTGTACGAGGCTCATTTCTTACTCTTTCTGTAGACATGACGTCTGTTTATGTAGTCGAAATATCACTAAATAATAATCAACATAATTCAGAACGAAATCAAAACTGGCATTTGAAACTGTGGCAATATACACGCTCAGCTGACCTTGAACGACAGAATTGTTCAATCCAACTCAAAGAGACGGTGATGCTCTTTGCAAACATCTACCACTGACTCCTTTTATAGTGTAAAGACCTCATATAACCGTAGGGTATGCTGGAAGTTATTCCCCATCTCATAACTCTTCCTCCTATCGCTCCCAGGAGTGGGCTACGGCCAGATGATCGCCACGTGGTGTGTCGTCACCTACTACGTGTCTCTGATGGCTCTCACCGTCTTCTACTTCTTCGCGTCCTTCCAAAGCACCCTCCCATGGGCCATGTGCAACGAAGATTGGTCCACTAAGGCTTGCGTGGACACAAATAACAGCGACACGTTCTTAAACATCTCCGGCCTCAAGTCCTCCAGTGATGAGTACTTCAAGTTAGTACCTATCAATTGAATGTCTAGAATGGTTTAGATCCTGTGAAATAGTCATAAGCGTGCTTACATATTTATAGAATTATTTAAAAGATTGATTCACTGGTTCATTAACAGCATTTAATCTTCCAACTGTTTGTTTGATTAAATTATTCAATGATTTTCCCAATCTCTAAAAATTATATTCTTTTACAAACTTTATTCATATCCTCAGAAAAATTGGGAAAAATAGCTGAACTATGTTGTTTCTTGTGCAAAGATGATGATCGTTTATCACAAATGGATGTTCCACAGCCTTGAAGTGCTTCAAATCGCCTCCGACGGCCTCGACAGTGGGATAGGCGCTCCCGAGTGGCGTCTGTCCCTGTGCTTACTCTTCTCGTGGATTGTGCTATTCGTGGTGCTCGTCAAGGGTGTGGCCAGCTCGGGAAAGGTGGCCTACTTCACCGCCCTCTTCCCTTATTTCGTGCTTTTGATCCTTTTAATCCGTGGAGCCACGTTGCCGGGAGCATACAAAGGTGTCCTCTACTTCATCACCCCGCAGTGGCACAAGCTTCTGAAATTAGATGTAAGTATAATCTACAAAATGTCTGTTTAAAGATATTATATTCTGAAACATCATTCCAGGTATACCAACCGACGGCGGAATTTGGTGTTTTATTACGAAAAAAATGCTTGGCACTACAACTCGGCTTCGAATTGAGCTCACAAATTGACAGCCCAAAGTCTTGACCTACGATGGAAGCAGGGGAAAAATTGCCTGACTTCTTCTCTGTTTAGGCGTTTTACAACTTCATCACAAAATCTTTGTGTTGATTAGGGTGAGCAATGCTTTAGAACCTTGAATTTCGACGATTAGGCTGTGGCCTAAGCATATATCCCTTCTTGTCCGAGAAAATAATCTGATACCCACGAACAAAAAGACAATGGATGATTTTTATGAGTTTCACTAAGCTCTTGGCACATATGGAACTTGAACAGTTTCATTATCAATTGCGAAAAAAAGGTTGTCAATAGTTTACTGGTTGAAGTCATATTTTCTAGCAACTTGTTAAATAGAAAGAGTTGGAGCTTCTTGAATCTCTTTACTAACGAGTTTATTTGCTTCTGCAGTTATTTTAGAAGTCGTAAGTCCTTAGGGCTGCAACTTTGAAATTACATTTTCTTAAAATTTTCGAAACCCCAGCTTTCCCGCTAAAAACATTTCAGCACACGCGCACCAGCGCCACTTCACTTCAGCTCACTGTCATAACCGGACACTGTCAAATCCTCTAAAAAAATCAGCATACGTGCTTTCGCGCAGAAAATGTTTCAGCACACGTGCACTTGCACCATTTCAATCTAGCTCATTGTTATTACCGGACACTGTCATATCCGCTAAAAAATGTCAGCACGGTCACTGTCATATCCGCTAAAAACTGTCAGCACGGACACTGTCATCTCCGCTAAAAAATGTCAGCACGGACTGTCAAATCCGCTAAAAAATGTCAGCACGGACACTGTCATATCCGCTAAAAAATGTCAGCACGGACACTGTCATATCCGTTAAAAAGAATGTCAGCACTACGTACCCTAGAATAATACATACGTTTGCCCCGCGGGTTAGAAAGACGCGCCCGTAAGTTAGGATAGGTAGGAAAGATTTCTTTAAAGGGATAACCAGTGAAATGGTACGTCAACTCGGTTGTTGGAACAACTTGCTGCTGATATGGCAGTTAGCGGAAATGAATAGGGCTGATCTGATGTTAGCTATAAGAGAATTTTGCACCAGATATAGCGACCCAAATTCCACGCGGAGCGACTGAGAAGACGTGGCTGATATTTACTCTCTCCTCTTCCTCTGAATTTAAATACCTGCAAGGATATTTTGTTTAAACGCTGTTGGAGATGAAGTCTTCCCGCATCCGATAATAATATAGGTCTTTTTTTCATTGGTGAACATTACAAAGAGATAGGATATGTTGATTACTTACCAGGCATGAAATATAACACAACTTTTTAAATCTGATGAAAAATAGCGAATAATATAAAAATATCCGTTATCATAGATGCAATTCATAATGAAGTTTACTACAATTAGGCATTTATTAATTTATTGAAAGTGGTTTCAAAATAAACACTCTTGACCTGGCAAATTTGTAATTTTTCTAGTAGTTTCATGTTATAAATTTATAAAGGAACTTTCCGGTTGAAGAATCGTATAAATTATTCATTTAAAAAAAACGTTGCTTCCAACAAACCATGATAAAAAATTCTTCGTCTTTGTTTCAGGTTTGGTACGCTGCAGTATCACAATCGTTCTTCAGTTTGAGCGTGGGGTTCGGGTCAATCACGATGTTCGCATCGTACAATAGCTTCACTCATAACGTCTATAGAGACGCCACCATAATTTCAGTCACTGATACCGCAACATCGCTGCTCGCTGGTTTCACCATCTTCGCCATCTTGGGCCACCTTGCAGACCAACTCGGAGTCCCCGTGCAAGACGTCATCAACGAAGGAGGCACTTCTCTTGCCTTTATCAGCTACCCAGACGTGTTGGCTCGCTTCACCTGGGCTCCACAGCTCTTCGCTGTCTTGTTTTTCTTGATGCTCTTCACACTAGGAGTTGGAAGCGCCTCCGCCCTCACAGGCTGTGTCATCACCATTATTTGTGATGAGTTTCCAACCTGGAGGAAGTCTCTCGTAACCCTAGTGGTGTGCATTGCCGGATTCCTCCTCGGGCTCTTCTACGTCACTCCTCAGGGGCAGTTCATCCTCACGGTGGTGGACAACTACGGCGGGGTGAGTTGGTATTGCATAAAATAGGTTACCGATTCTTTCAAACGACATACATTGTGTTGATAGACATCAACCTTTCACATCACAACCCTGTTTCCGAAATATTTCAATCGATTGGGTTGGGGCAATTTTACCCTACAAAAATGTCAGAAAGTTACTCCAACTCTCATTACCTTCATGAAAAAGTGAATGCCACAATTTCGAACCTATTTGACCTACAATGCGACATTTGAGTTGTCTCCTGCTAGGGAATTGACAGCATACATTAATGTAACCAAAAAAAGAGGTAGGAAAAATCGTCACTGTTACTTGATGGAAACGAAAAGCCTAACGACTCTTCGGACAGAAGTACCAAAATAATATCCGCTGTTACCGGCGTGGATCGAACCTGGGCTGTAAACTTTGCGAAACGAACTAACTCGTTGTCCAGAGTTTTCAAATAGCGTGTGGTTCCTGTATTATTTATGTTGGAGATGAAGGGTTGGTGCCAAATGTACTAATATTTTACATGTCACTTACTGTGTTCTATGAGCACCGGAACAATATATGTATATATATATACATGTATA